>CAKNXH010062114.1:269931-284225 GCA_932178445.1 Andricus quercusramuli
GGAACACTACAACAAGTGTCGCCGCACTGCTGATTTCAACACTGCACCTTTGGGACAGACTACTATCTAATAACGGGCCCGTCCAACAATACCTTCCGGCTCGAGTCAAATAATCCATACTCAATAGGATAAAACCACTACTCACGACGTACCGGACTATATTCTTTCCGGCAGACGTCAAAAACAAACTGGCGCAGCCATCTTGCCAAAAGTATCGAGCTGGCTTACCACCAGGGGGACACCCAACCGGATGCCCAACCGGAGAACATCGGATGCAGAGAAAGAGGGCGGCACCTGGCGAGAGGGAAATTCTGGCGGGACTGATGGAGGTGGGGAGACCGAGAGCAGCGGAACGCTCGACAGACCAGTGTCGGCCGTCGACGGGATACTTTATTATCGAATATTTACCTTTGCCACGGAGCAAGAGAAGGAGGATTTGTCAGATTAAAAGAGTACTTCTTGGATTCAAGGTAGGCGTCACAGACGTTTGGTCTATTCTTACCTCCAGATTTTCTTTTGTTTCTCGTCATGAGCCGCGGTCGAATTTAGTATTCCTTTTTTTTGTTTTTGATGATTAGCGATTATTCTTGTTTGACTCTTTGGAGTAAATATGTGTGAGAGAGTTAGTGATTTGAGTCAGTTCTGAAATTATGGATCTTAGTAAGCAAATTCTAGTATTCTTGTTAAGCAAATTTCAGTCTTATAATTAAGCAAATTTTAGTGTTCTTGTTAAGCAAATTTTAGTGTTCTAGTTAAGCAAATTTTGGTGTTTGAATAATCCTACTATTCAAAGTGTTTGTTTTTAAAAAGGAGTGTGTCATGATGTTTTCTCGCCCCCACTAATCCCTCTACTCTTCTGGCCAGGGACCTTTTATTTTGAGTTTACAGTTTAACATTTAATTGCTTTCTTTTGAATGACGCTATAAGAGCGTCTGGCGCCTGACAAGGTAGGTGATGTAAATTAGTTAAGTTGTATTACCTACGACGCCAGTTTGTCCACTAATTTCCCTTTTTGTCGCTCACGAATGAAATTAGTGTTACAAATTGGCGCCCAACGTGGGGCCAGAAAGCATCATGACCGTAAAATAAAGCGACCCAGCCGCGCTAACAAAGGCTAGCTTTCGAGCAGCCATTTTGATGAATTTCTACATTTTTAGGAAATTTTATCATATTTATGAAATTTATTTGATGTTTATTGCTGTGTTCTAAAATATTGAATATGAATTGAATATTGATTTTGTGATTATGTATTAATATTGAGATACTGATTTGATGCCTTATTATGATATTGAAAATGTATATCCTGTGTGATTTTATCTGCTTTTCAGGAATTTTAGTGTTTGGTAAATTTATTTAATATGTGATGTGGGGATATTTCGGTGATTCGGCAATGCGTTTATTGAGAGATTTAATTTTGTCGGAAATGCTTTTGCGAAATTTTCGGCTATTCGTACGGAATTTTCGGGATTTGTGGGAGTATTCGAAATTTTTCCTGCGTTTTTCGGGAATTACGCTCAAAACTTTATTTGTTGTTCGCGACTATTGGTACGGAATCGGATTTTAGGAAATTTTCAGGAATCGTATAGGAAATTGATTCGCTTCTAGTTCGCGGCTATTAATACGGAATTTAGTGGATTTTGGGAGTAGGTTTGGGAATCATTTTCGTTCAAACTTAGGATTGTTTGGGAAAGACTTACTCGGTAGTTTCGTGACAGCCATGGCTAATCGTACGGAAGTGTGAGAAATTGTTTAAATTTCGGGATTTTATCCAGGACCATCCGAGATGTTGGAAGTTTCAAGAATGTTTTGAAAGGTTCTTTTTCGGATTTCGTGGGATGGTCGGTACTGTCTAGAAGTACGGAATTTCTTAGGAAGCTTTCGCGATTTCAGTGGAATTTTATTTATTTTTTTTTGTTCGTTGATTTCGCGATAGTGAGGCTAGTAATACGGAATTTTAGAAAGTACTCGATTCCACCAAAAAAAAATTTTGCAATTCTATCGTGATTTCGGAGCAGTTTTCACACATTCATTTTTTTTGAGTATTTGCGAATATCAACGAGATTATTTCCGGACATTCGGAATTGCTTCTGGATTGCTGGTTAGAGAATTATTGTATGATTTTGGGAAAATGGACCGAACTACATTAAGCGTGGATAGGTTGTGGGCGGAAACTACCGACACAATTGTGAGTTGGGCAAGTTCGCTAACCGAGAAAGAACTTCGTGATGTACTTGGGTACCTTAAACTTAACGTAAACGGGGATAACGCAACTCTGAGATGGCGCTTAGTCAGCTTCCACCAGCATTGTCGACACATGCATCTCACGTGGGAGGAGAGCGGGGAGCGAGAGTTAACAACGGAAATAGAAAATTTCCGCGTTTCGCGTAAAGTTACAACCGCAACCCCTCCGTCGACCCTCAGCGTCCCTATAGCAACCCAACTTACCCACCCAGCGGGATTTATAGCAGGTTTTAATGCTTTTTCGATTGCGGAACCGTTGTTCACACCAACAACAAACGCCGGTGGCGTAACCTTTGCTCGGAGTCTGGAGAACGTAGCTACGTTCTCTCCGCTCACACATACAGCGCCCTTGTACACACCCGCGAGCAGTTCTACCATGATACCTTCGGCCTTTCCGGAAGTGATTCAGTCCACGGGAATACGCATGACTTCTTTCGTCGCTGATCGCGCTCCAAATAGTGGCCTTGAAGGTGGCTTGCCTTCGACGGGTTTTCCGAATCTCTCGAGACTTCGAGAAGAGGAAACTCAGTCGAATGCAAGCTATGTCACGGCCACTTTACATAACAATAATCCATTTTGGATTCTTTTGTGGCAAACGATGATCCCTTTTGCACAGATAATGTTCCCTATAGACATTTGGAGAATCAAACAAGAGTCCAGATGTCCTCTCCTAACCCGGTAAGTGGATTGCCGACCGGATTGGGCCAGAGAAGTAGGGATGATATTCACTCAATAGTGCGAAAGTGGAATATCAGCTACGATGGAAAGCGCGATAGCAGTGCGGAGGAGTTCCTTACTCAGATAGAGGAATGTAGGAAGGGCAGTTCACTATCGGATGATGACCTTTTTAGAGCACTTCCCGTTCTTATTAAAACCACCCGCGCAACATTGGTATAGGTTCCATCGCGGAAAATGGGATACGTGGCAGCAATTTGCTATCGCCTTTAGGCGTAGGTATGGGGGGTACAATTTCCAGATGCGAGTCAGAGATGAAGGGCGTAAAAGGACTCAAGGTCCAAACGAGCCTATAGCAGACTATCTGCTTAACATTCGCCTGATTTTCCAACATTACGATCCTCCAATATCGGAAAGGGAACAATTGCAAATGGCAATTAATAATTTGCAACCCAAATATTTGGAAGCCCTTCCTCAAAAAGGAGTGCCGTACCTTTGAAGAGTTGGAAGATGCGGGCGAAAGACTCGAGGCATCCAAAATGATAAGTAAGGCATATGTAATCCCTCTACCTGCCCAAGATAGTGTTTTACTCGAATTTGCCGATCGAAATCAAGAAAGAAAGACAGAAGGGGTATCTGCTACGGAGAACCAACCTGCAATCACGGACAAACCGAACCAAGGGGCGAACAAAACACAAAAGAAGGGTAATAAATCGGGAAATGACAAGAACCAAAATAAACCCAATAAAAGTGCTTGAGAAAAAGGAGTAAATAATTCCCAAAATAATAATCCTCCCAACGTTAAACAAAATGAAGCGTGTGCCGTAATGGGTCCGGCCAATTTCCTCTTTCGTTGTTAAGGCCCCTCAGATTTCATTAGATCAGGTAAATGAAGTACTTGATGAGCGGCGCCTGTTCATTACAGTCAGCGTTGATGGTCGCTCACTGTATGGACTCTTTGACCCAGGCTCGTGCTGTGCCTATGTAGGTAAGCAGGCCTTTGAAAAATTTTCGAGTTTGCTTGCGAAATTAGCGGATCAACCCCGTCCAGGTATTATGTATCCTAACGGGAAGATCGAGGAAACCGCTGGTCAAGCTATTTTGCCCCTGGAGTTTTTAGGCATAAGGAAATTTTTGCAGATTCGTTTTGCGCCGACCTTCGATTGTGAAGTTTTGCTCGGTCACGATTTTGCGGAATTATTCAATTTCGTTGTTAGATTTAAGCCTCGTATTTGGAGAATAGGTGATGGTGTTTGGCGAACGTATGAAGGACAAATATTAGGTCCAAAAGCAAACCTGCCGTCGGAAATATCAGAAATTCGTGCGGAAGACGCTCATATTTCTTTGTCGAATGAAATCGCGCGAGCTTGTGCAGGTATAACGGAATTAAAGCCTTTTGAGGCTAAATACCTAGAAGATTTTCTTAGAAGAAAAATTCCTTCTATGCCAGCCAGGCTTCCTGCTACACACCTAGTAAAGCACCATATTCACATTCAGGGACATTTCCCCATCAGGCAAGCTTATCGACGTCTTTCTCCCAAGGTTCATGAGTCCTTGGCAGAATCCGTCCAGAAGCTGGAAGCTGAGGGGATAATAAGCCCTAGCAAAAGCGAATGGTGTAACCCTGTGGTGATGATTAGGAAGCCTGATGGCGACTATAGGCTCTGCATAGATTTCAGGAAATTAAACGAGGTAGCCAAGAAAGACGCGTACCCAATGAGAAATATCAGTTCCATCTTGAACAAGCTTTCTTCGGCGCGATACATTTCCAAAATTGACCTTAGTCAGGCATTCCATCAGATCCCTCTCACCGATGAATGTAAGGAATTCACTTTTTTCCCAGTACCAGGCAAGGGGCTTTACCATTACAACCGTATGTCATTCGGGTTATCGGGAGCTCCAGCTACGTTTCAGCGATTGCTGGACCGACTGATAACGCCAGAATTTGAGCCCCATGCATTTGCGTACATGGATGACATAATTGTCGTCAGTGAAACCTTTGAAGAACACATCTATTGGTTGGAAAAAGTTTTGGATGTGATTATCAATGCCGGGCTTACGGTCAATCCCGACAAAAGTGAATTTGATTGTAGCCGAGTCCGATACCTCGGATATCTCGTGGATGAGACAGGAATGCACCCCGACCCGGAGAAGACCGAGCCGATAACATCTTACCCGGCACCGACTACTTTGCGCAAGCTTAGAAGATTTCTGGGTATGGTCTCGTGGTATAGGAGATTCATAAAGGATTTCGCCCAAAAGGCAGAACCACTCCATCGATTATTAAAGAAAAATCGTAGGTTTGAGTGGGAGGAAGACCAAGAAAAGGCCTTTCAAGACTTGAAATCCGCATTGATCTCCGCTCCCACGTTATCTAGACCAGATTTCAGTTTACCGTTTTTCCTACAAACGGACGCAAGTAGTGCGGGCTTGGGGGCCGTCCTCACTCAAATCCAAGATGGTGTGGAACGCGTGATAGCCTTTGCTAGTCGATCTATGCAAGCCGCGGAGAAAAACTACACCGTGACGGAGCAGGAATGCTTAGCGGTGGTATGGGCGGCCACGGACCATAGCAGTCTCCGATGGCTCTATCATTTGAGAGACCCTACTGGGAGATTGGGTAGATGGGCTCTTAACCCCTTCGTTGGCAGAGAGAATTCGACAAAAGTTCCCAAAATGGCAGGAAAATTTGTTATTCTGAAAATTTGTATCTTACGGTTTTTGGCGTCGCTGAATCCGAATCTGAAGTCAAAATTCAGAAATTCAAAATGGCGGATCCAATATGGCGGACGAAAATACAAAAAAAGGCTCGATTTGGATAAATCTAGGTACTTACGGGTGTTTGGGATCGCTGAACCCGAATCTGAAGTCAAAATTCTCACATTTAAAATGGCGAATCCAACATGGCGGACGAAAATACAAAAAAAGGATCGATTTGGCTAAATCTTGGTACTTACGGGGTTTTTGGGTGGCTGAACCCAAATCTGAAGTCAAAATTCGAAAATTTTAAATGGCGGATCCAATATGGCGGACCATTATATGGCCATTTTGAATTTCCGAGTTGGGACCCCAAAAACCTGCAAGTACCGAGATTTATACAAATCGAGCCGTTTTTTGTATTTTCGTCCGCCATATTGAATCCGCCATTCTGATTTTTCGAATTTTGACTTCAGATTCGGATTCGGCGACCCCAAAAACGCGTGAGTACCGAGATTTTTCCAAATCGAGCCGTTTTTGTATTTTCGTCCGCCATATTGGACCCGACATTTTGAATTTTCGAATTTTGACTTCAGATCAGGATTCAGCGACCCCAAAAACCGGTATGTACCGCGATTTTTACCAACCGATCCGTTTCTTATATTTTCGTCCGCCATATTGGATCCGCCATTTTGAATTTGCGAATTTTGACTTCAGATTCGGATTCAGCAACCCCAAAAACCCCCGAGTATGACTTGAATGCAAAATCGGAGTGACTCGAATAGGAAAAAAGAAGATTGACGCAATTTGCGTCAATGCCACACAAGGCACGGAAAGTTTTGACGCATATTGCGTCAATGCCAACGAAGGGGTTAAGTTACTGCAATATGATTTTGAAGTTGAACACAGAAAGGGTGCCCTTCACCATGTACCAGACGCGCTCTCGCGCATGTTTGAGCCAGACTGTGGAGTGGTATGTGCCATCGGTGAGACTGATGATCTTTGGTATATCCGAAGAACGAAATTGGTCCAAGAAATGCCATATCAATTTCCAGATTAGAAATTAAAGGGCGACCGTCTGTATTGTCACCGCCCAGACCACCTTACCGATCCATTGTTACCCGATTTAGAGGCATGGAAGCTGGTTCTGCCTTTGGAGCTTCGTGACGAGACAATAAGTGAAGCTCACGATACTACGACGTCTGGCCACTTAGGTGTGGATAAAACCTTCCAGCGTCTTTCGCTGCTCTACTATTGGCCTGGCATGTTCAATGACGTTGCAAAATACGTTCGAGCATGTCAAACTTGTCAGAAGATGAAGGTAGACCAAGCAGGTCTAGTAGGCCTGATGGGTAAACGAGTGATAGAGCAGCCTTGGTCAGTGGTAGCAGCGGACATGATGGGCCCGTTCCTACCAAGCCGCTCTGGTTACCAGTATATACTGGTTTTTTAAGATATGTTCACTAAATGGATCGAGGTTATGCCCGTTCGAAAGGCAATTGCTGCAAATGTCCAGAAATCGTTAGAAGAATCTGTTATCTTTAGATGGGGAACCCCTGAAGTACTGTTCACGGATAATGGCACGGAGTTTGTGAACAAGTTGATTTCTAAGGCCGCATCGGAATTAGGGATTAGGCACTCGACTATCCCACCGTATCATGCTCAAGCTCATCCGGTTGAGAGGGTTAATCGTGTGCTTAAAACCATGATATCATCCTTCTTGGAGGGTGACCATCGTAATTGGGATAAACATCTTCCCGATTTCCGATTTGCGTACAATACGGCCGTACATAAATCCAATCGAGCGTCGCCAGCACTCTTGAATTTTGGTAGAGAGCCTAGACTGGCGAAAACGTTGAAGCGGCAGGAAGAGGGAGTTCCCGATATAGTTCCATTAGCCGTAGAAGAATGGGAAGATAGAATTAAGCGATTACCGGCCCTCAGAGACCTAGTCGCACATCACTTGGATTTAGCATCTGACCGTTAGGCGAAGTATTATAATCGCCGTATATGAGATATTCGCTACCAAATAGGTGATATAGTGTGGCGTAGGACTCATACTTTATCGTCGGCTATAGATTATGTTGCGAAAAAGTTATCGCCGAAATATGCAGGTCCGTTTAGGGTTGTGAAAGTAATATCACCAGTAGTTTACGAAATCCAAGATGAGTCCGGAATAATTGAAAAGGCTCATATCAAAGATTTAAAACACTATTGGTCGATTAATCCGAGCCTAGTTAACGAAAGTCCCTTTTCACGGAACGAAGATGAGGAAGAAGATTCCCAAGTTCCGCCCAGAGATGGTTCAGGAGCTCCGAAGGCGTCGGGGCCACTCTTGCCGTCTTCATTTCAGAAGACCCCGCGCCATCAATCAAGCCCCTTTGCTGTGCATCGAGCGAGAACCAATCGACCGGAGGGACAGGTTCCCGTCATTCCCAGCGGTTCCACAGGATCGGAAATACCGACCAGTGACGATACCGGAGTTGGAAGAACAGGAGCCCAGCCTCGGAGGAAACGGGGAAGGCCCCGAAGATCAGGTAGGGGAAATTCAAGTGAACCAACAGGTTCTAGCGGAACCGGAAATCCTACTAGAGCCGGAAATGCAATTGGAACCAGAGATCCAACTCGAGCCGGAGATTCAACCGGAACCGGAGGTTCAACTGAACCAGGAGGTTCTACCGGAACCGGAAATGCGACAAGAGCCGGAAATCCAATTGGAACCAGAAGTTCAACTCGATTTGGAGGTTCAACTGAACCAGGAGGTTCAACCGGAACCGGAGGTTCGGCGGGAGCCGGAGGTGGACCGAGCGGAGCTTAACCTCCGAATCGCAGGAGGGGAGGACCTCGGCGCCGAACCCTTGGCGTCCCGATCACTCAACTCATCCGACGTCGTGGTCCAGGGAGACCCCGGAAGCTCAAAGGGAGCCATTCCAAGGGTTCCACTCCACCCGAAGCCAAAAAGGCGGCGAGGAGGAGGAAGGGCTCCGCCGAAGTGAACGGCTTAGAAGAAAATAGGGTACCTTCCAAATCCTCACCCACCTCTGAGCCAAAGGTGCGATCAATTAGTTTTAAGCTGTTTTTGTGTAGCTCATCGGGTTTCTGTTGGTTTTAAGCTGTTTTTGTGTAGCTCATCGGATTTCAGTTAGTTGTAAGCTGTTTCTGTGTAGCTCATCGGGCTTCAAGTAGTTTCAAGCTGTTTTTGGTGCAACCTCTCAGGTATCAGTTAGTTGAGACCTTCTGAATAGTTTTAGGATGTACATTTAGTTATAACTTTAAAATTTAGCGGCGAGTACCGTATTATATTCAAACATTTACGTTTAGAAATTTGGAAATTCTTTTGGTCGAGTTTACCCTTAAATTTGGTGTTTTACTCATTTCTTTGATTATCTCACATTCAAGCATAGTGTGATAAGAAACTCTAGATTTACCACGAAATAACATTTGTTGCTTAAGAAGGTAACACCTGAGAACTCAAGGTACTTAAAATCTTTCCTTTTAGTTGTATTTAAATAGAAATAGGACAGAAATATTGTTCTATAGGGGAAAGCGAAAGGTCAGAACACAGCAATACATTTAATTTAGTGTAGAGTCTGGTAAATAACAGACCATAATCTACATAATAATTTTGTTAGATCCTTCTTTTTATATTATTATTAATTGGCTTTATTCAGTTCAGACGTTCGCGATTTCCTACTTACACTAAAAGAAACGATAAAATCTTCCTTGTGATCCATCTCGATACTTCTTTCCAGGAACATTCAGATTCACGCTATAAATGGCAATAAACTATCTCACACACTGAGCAAATCTCAAAACTCAAATTATAGTCTGGAGGTCGGATTACTGAGGCTTGCCGGTCATAGACACCCGGCTGGTCAGTCTGGGAGGGGGTGTTGTAACGTAGTGGTTTGCCACTCGTTGCTGATCCTCCCCCCAGACCTAACAATCAGTACAAAAATATTCACGGCCGGCACTGACTCGAAATGATTTTATTAAGGAATGAGAATGAGAGAATCTGTATTGTAGGAATGAATGGAAAAGAGGTTGGATAGGTCAGGGATTAGGTATAGTTAGTTTGTTAGTTACTTTTATTCTTTTTTAGATAAATGTACATTTGAACCAGGTCAGTTTAGAAACCGAGGAAAAGTTAGTCTGAGGATTTTTCATCCTACCTCGAATCTGAGAGTTAGAAAATGAGAATCTACAATAATAATCCTGAGAAGAAAGAAGAACTGCTGTCAAACTGTCACTCCACCTCACTCAAACCCCCCCCCCCCCCCACGGAACACTACAACAAGTGTCGCCGCACTGCTGATTTCAACACTGCACTTTTGGGACACACTACTATCTAATAACGGGCCCGTCCAACAATACCTTCCGGCTCGAGTCAAATAATCCATACTCAATAGGATAAAACCACTACTCACGACGTACCGGACTATATTCTTTCCGGCAGGCGTCAAAAACAAACTGGCGCAGCCATCTTGCCAAAAGTATCGAGCCGGCTTACCACCAGGGAGACACCCAACCGGATGCGCAACCGGGGAACAACCGGATGCAGAGAAAGAGGGCGGCACCTGACGAGAGGGAAATTCTGGCTGGACTGATGGAGGTGGGTAGACCGAGAGCAGCGGAACGCTCGACAGACCAGTGTCGGCCATCGACGGGATACTTTATTATCGAATATTTAACTTTGCCACGGAGCAAGAGAAGGAGAATTTGTCAGATTAAAAGAGTACTTCTTGGATTCAAGGTAGGCGTCACAGACGTTTGGTCTATTCTTACCTCCAGATTTTCTTTTGTTTCTCGTCATGAGCCGCGGTCGAATTTAGTATTCCTTTTTTTTGTTTTTAAGGATTAGCAATTATTCTTCTTGGCTCCTTGGAGTAAATATGTGTGAGAGAGTTAGTGATTTGAGTCAGTTCTGAAATTATGGATCTTAGTAAGCAAATTCTATTATTCTAGTTAAGCAAATTTCAGTGTTATAATTAGGCAAATTTTAGTGTTCTTGTTAAGCAAATTTTAGTGTTCTAGTTAAGCAAATTTTGGTGTTTAAATAAACCTACTATTTAAAGTGTTTGTTTTTAAAAAGGAGAGTGTCATGATGCTTTCTCGCCCCCATTCGTCGGATTTTTTCCTACTTGATTTCCAAGTTCTAGATTATTTTTCCACCGATTATTAGATTTCCGATATTTTTGCTCCCGAAATTAAAGTACTCGATTTTTTTGCTGCTCAAATTTGAAGTAATAGATTATTCTTCTACCCAAACAATACATATCCGATTTTTTTGCTACTGGCTTTCCAAGTTCTAGATTATTTTGCTACCGATTATTAGATTCCCGATATTTTTACTCCCGAAATTAAAGTACTCGATTTTTTTGCTGCTCAAATTTAAAGTAATAGATTATTATTCTACAAAAACAATACTTATCCGAATTTTTCGCTTTTCGGAAATAAAGTGTCGGATTTTTTGCTACTTGATTTCCAAGTTCTAGATTATTTTGCTACCGATTATTAGATTCCCTATTTTTTGATTCTCGAAATTGAACTACTCGATTTTTTTGCTGCTCAAATTTGAAGTAGTAGATCATTCTGCTACCGGAACAATACATTTACAGAATTTTTTGCTCCTCGGAAATAAAGTTTCGGATTTTTTGCTACTTGATTTCCAAGTTCTCGATCATTTTGCTACCGATTATTAGATTCCCGATATTTTTTCTTCTCGAAATTAAAGTACTCGATTTTTTTGCTGCTCAAATTTGAAGTAGTAGATTATTCTGCTACCCGAACAATACATTCCCGAATTTTTTGCCCCTCAGAAATAAAGTGTCGGATTTTTTCCTACCTTATTCCCAAGTTTCAAATTATATTTCTACCGATTATTAGATTCCCGATATTTTTGCTTCTCGAAATTAAAGCACTCGATTTTTTTGATGCTCAAATTTGAAGTAGTAGATTATTCTGCTACCCGAACAATACATTCCCGAATTTTTTGCTCGTCGGAAATGAAGTGTCGGATTTTTTGCTACTTGATTTCCAAGTTCTAGACTATTTTGCTACTGAATATTAGATTCCCGATTTTTTTGCTCCTCGAAATTAAAGTACTCGATTTTTTTGCTGCTCAAATTTGAAGTAGTAGATTATTGTGCTACCCGAACAATACATTCCCGAATTTTTTACGAATATGTGATCTATATGGAATTCCAAACAGAAATTCTACTAGGTTCTATATGGTGATTTCTTAAAGGTTTTTCGGACATCTCCCTATGTCCCGACTTTTTGCTATGTCCATAAATCTATACTGATCTATATGGATTTCACTAATATGTTACCTGTTTGTTATCTATATGTAATTCATATGGAATTCCATATGGAATTCCGAACAGAAATTCTACTAGGTTCTATACGTATATTTCAAACAGGATTTGAAAATTTTGGAAAATTCCTTTGAATTCGAAGAGGAAAAAAATCTAGTACTTGAATTTCAAGGAGAAAAAAAATAAGGAATCTATTAATCGCATAGCAAAATAATCTGGAACCTCGAATTCGACTCGCAAAAATTTCGATGCTTTAGAAGGAATCTGTATTATTATCGGAATTGGTAACCATCGATTATGTGTAGATATCATTCACTTACTGTAAAAATGGAAATCAACAATATCGATCTAATCGAAGGTCACTCCTTAAAGAACA
This sequence comes from Andricus quercusramuli, assembly GCA_932178445.1. Classification (NCBI taxonomy): domain Eukaryota; kingdom Metazoa; phylum Arthropoda; class Insecta; order Hymenoptera; family Cynipidae; genus Andricus; species Andricus quercusramuli. Next base: position 282,238 of record CAKNXH010062114.1, read on the forward strand.
GAATTTCTTAACGTCTTTTCAGACTAGATGTAGTTTGAAATTTATTAATCAAGAATGTTCAATTTCTGAAAAAAGATCTGTCTCCTTCCCTCTGGTGGGAATTGAACCTCACGTCTTTCCGATTGCCCGCCGGGTGCTTCAACCACTAAGCTACTACAGAGATCGAAGGCAGATACTTTTTTCAGATATACGCTTTTCATTTTTTCGATGATGATAATACAGATTTCTTCTAATTTAACTTGTGTTCAAAACATAATTCCTTGCTATGAAAAGCTCATATGTGACAAAGTATCTGCCTTCGATCTCTCTAGTAGCTCAGTGGTTAAAGCACCCGACCGGAAATCAGAGAAGTGAGGTTAGATTCCCACCGGAGCGAAGGAGAAAGATCTTTCTTCAGAAATCGAAAACTTTCAATTTATAAATATATTATTGTTTTTTATGCGTTTTATAAGTATATGTAAGTTCCGCTACATAAATGTACGTGGAAGGGTAGTTTTTGGGAAAAATTAAATTATTTTTTATTTTTAATTTAAATTATTTAGTGAGTTTTCATAGGTGGCGGCGCTGAGTGGAAGTCGTGCTAGCGCCGCCACCCTTATCTCGGAAGTTTGAAGAGCAAAAAATTTGTTTCTCGAGCATCAAATTTGCAAAAAAAAAGCAAAAAAATATGGCGTTTTCCATTTTTCATTTTGCCTTTGTGGCGGCGCTAAGTGGGCGGACCTTGAATCTTATCTTAGTAATCGTTCTGAAAGATTGAAAATTAGCAATGGTGAGCGGTCTGTTTGTGGGGAGGTTAATAGTAGTGTCCTTCATGGATCCACGCTTGCACCCACTTTATTTAATATTTTATTTGCGCATGTATATTTTTAGTATCCTTCTTTTGATAGCCCACATCTAATTATGTGTATTGTAGTTTATTTCTTTACTCTTTTTAAATACCTATTTTTGATTTCAATCGTCAGATCGATCGCCGTCACATTTTAATTGTAATATGTATTACCTGTTACGTATAGGGCTATTTAACCCTGGGAACTTTTCATAAATAAATACAAATAATCCGTGAGCAGTTTGGTTTTAGGGAACGTAGAAGCACAGTCCATCAGCTAGCAATTTTAACAGATTATATATAGCAAGAAAAGGTACCGAGTCTGGTAGTAGGTAACGAAAAAGTAGAACCCAGGACTGATGCCAATTATCTAGGAACTATATTAGACAGCAGATTCACTTTTAAAAAGCATACAGTTAAAGCGTCGGGGAAAGTCTATGGGATTCTTCGAGAACTAAATTGCTTAATGCACAAAAAAATAAGCTCAGTATTAAAAATAAGAAAGTATTATACAAAGCAATTGTGAAACATGTGATGCTTTACGCAGCTCTAATATGGAGTAATATAAATGCCACCAATTATAATAAATTACAAGTAGTACAAAATAGGTGCCTGCGAAAAATATGTGATGCTAGCCCTAAGATATCAAATAGAAATATAAATATAAAATTGGATGTGCAGAAGTAAGAAATGACATCCAAAGACTCTCGCATAATTTTCATAAAAATCAAATACTGCATCTAAAAGATGCATGTAAATATTGTACATAGTTTAAAATCCATATAAGGTTACTTAATCGGTTTTAATAAGTCATTTTCCCGCAAGTACGACAAAGCGTGCAAATCGTTAGAATTAGGAATAAACTAAAAATGAAATAGCGAAATCAAAAACTAAATCTGGTAGAACATCCAAAGGTAGATGTAGACACAGACAATAAATATAATATATAAACGACTTTTATACTTTCATAAAATGTATCTGATTTTAATATTGAATAAAGACTTATTAAAGCTAAGCGAAAATCGCCAGACATCTCCGGGCTTCGGTCCAAGCCACATCTCCCTGACCTCTTCGCTCCAACCTTTGCTCGAGCAAAGTACCCCCAAGCCCAGGTCTCCGAATCTCCCTGGATTATCCCGTCTGACGGAGCATCTCCGTGGTC
>CAKNXH010062114.1:284325-303663 GCA_932178445.1 Andricus quercusramuli
CCCCGCCCATAACATGCTGCCACCAGTATTTACGGATGTCACGCAACCCCTACAGTTTTAAGATTTAGAATAACGTCCGAACTCCAAATGTAAATAGTAACAGAAACAAACATACCGCTTTAATTTTAAAACCCCTTGGCTTTTCCTTTTCCAAATTAGTTTCCCTCTCCCATTTGTTTTAACAGTTTATAAGTAAATAATACTAATATATAAATGATGAAAAAAATTAAGTAAAATAAATAATAACATAATAAATATGTAAATAATAATAGAAACAAACATACCGCTTTAATTTTAAAACCGCTTGGCTTTTCCTTTTCCAAATTAGTTTCCCTCTCCCATTTGTTTTAATAGTTTAGGAGACAGTCTTAACCACCAGGCTGACCTCAATGTTCATGAAATAAAAGTATTTTCTTTATTATTTTGCTATTTTATTATTAACTATACTATAATCCTATTCTGCAGACTTGAAGTATTCTTTAGGCTCTACTTAAACGAATATATTTGCGTTCTTTCTCCCTGCCACGCTTCAAGTGAAATTATATCGATTTAGGCCTGTAAATGACGCGTCTTAGGTTACTTTTATAAATTTTATGCATTTTTCGTACACTGCTCCAACGCCTTTAACATGTATTTTCTACAAAAAATGCACAAACACTCTGCTGAAATTAAAATTAATTTAGAGGTTAAAAGAATGAGAAGATCATGATGGTTAGAAGTCTAGTTTGGAAATTTCTCTGTAAAATACATGGGAAAAAACAGTTTTTGGGATTTTTGGAATAACTTCTGTGAGTTTGGGAAAATGTTACTGGAAAGTTATAGGACTTGTATAGAACAGGGTGACTAAGAATTTTGTGTATCAATCATATGGGGTTCCCACCCCTAACACAACCCCACGGTGCCCCGAAAAGCACCCCTAAATCCAAAGATGTCAATTCTGCACAAAATCTACACCATTGAGCACTTGCTTCTCATTCTTATTTCCAAAAAGGAACCACTTGCATAAACATTTGGTATATCTGATTGTTTCAGGAGATACAAATATTATTCTTAAATGTATAACTGCTGGTCTTTTTCCAAATACTGCATACCTTCACTATACGGGAGTATATAAAACTGTACGTGGAGATAAAAAATTGCACATTCATCCAAACAGTTGCTTGTACACAATGCCTCAGCCACAGTGGTAAGCATCCTATTATAAATCATTTTTGAAATTATTAACGCCTATAACAATAGATTTACTAATCTTTTACATTTATTGATCGATTGCAGGATACTATTTTGCGAAATTTTGCAAACAAATAAAACTTATATGAGAGAATTAACAGTTATTCAGTCTGAATGGTTAACAGAATTGGCTCCTCACTTTTATGAGAGAACACTAATCGAAAACGTGTAAAAAATGTCATTTAAGCTTCGTTGTTTCCGTAAGTAATAGATTTGTTAAGTTCTGTAAATAATAAAATGCAGTTTCTGCCTTATAAAGAAAAGTTTATTACTTCCTATTCAATAAATGAAAATATCCTTAAGACGGGCGTACCCCCCCCCCCCCCCCCACCCCCTCGAAATGGTTTCGACGATTATTTTGGACAGCATGCATCGCACGACAAAAATTCATAAGTACAAAAAAATACATTAGAAAATTTAGAGCAAATGGGGAGGTGAATTTTACCACGCGGATCGCACGCTGCTTTCGTAGCACAGATCTCGAAATGGGCTAGTTTGTCGATGAAAATATATAGGAATAAAAATCATAATATATTATTACACATTAATGTGTTCGTCAGAGAATTCATCATACAACAGGAGCATACAGGAGCATACAACTAAATTCATAATTTCTAAATACAAGTTTTCTTCTGTCCACCTTTGAATTTGATAATAAGCTCGATAAGACTGTTGCTAATATATTCTGTTCGGAACATAAACTTTTTTTATTTTTTTATTTGTTATAGAAACATAAACTTATTTGAGATGATTTTGTTTATTATTCCTGTTTTTTTAATTGGTTTATTTGATTAGTTAAAATTTAGGAACACATAAGTGTAAAATAGAATCTTGTTCAATTGATTATATATATATGAAATTCTTTGGGATCAATTTTGAAATTTCGAAATCTGAAAACATTTAAAGCAGAATAATGTTATATCAAAACATTAAAAATGGTTAGTTTTCATTTTTAAATCTTTTAAAACTGCATCGTTTGAAAATAATTGTATTTTATAGTTTAAAAAAATCATTTAAACCAATGCTTAGTTAAATAATTTATTTTAACTTTTAATGTCCATACTTTTATAGTTTTGAATTCACATTAACACAATATTGTAACCATCAACTATTTTGAATTAAAACCCTGAATAAATAAATCTGCTTATGTTAATTTTTTTGAAAAAAAAAAATTGACAAAAAAACGTAAAAATCGTGGCAAATAACTTTCGAATTTAATTGGTTGAAATTTGTCGAATATAAACTTGTAATAGCGCTTTTGTTTTTGGATAAGCATTTGAGATTAATCATTTTGAAATTAAAAACTTACAACAATTTAATAACTCCAATTCAAAACTCTCCTCTCTCCAGTAACGCAAAGGCCATACGGGTGCATATCTGGTTTCCACTAATTTAATTTTTTGTAGTTTCTTTTAATTTTAATTTAAATAACAATACAAATTTATGATCGTGGGGTAAAATTTCCTCAGCAATTGAAATATTTTATGACTAAAACTGTTAAATTGCATTATCACATAAAATATCGAGATTTTTAAATAAACTTTTTTGAAAAAGCGTTTTTTACGCGAAAAATTGTGTTTTTTCAAATATATATATATATCAATGAAACTTCAGATAAATGGAGATAAATACTTTTACTGCAATGAAAAAAATTGTTTATTCGATAAATTATATTTAAACTAATTTTAATAGGTGCTTGAAAAAAGGATAATTTTAACCCTCCGTTTACAGACTTCTTTTTCTCACCTTCCGTTTACAGACAGGGTCTTTTAAGTCCGAGTCAGTTTTTAGCTTTCCAAAAAGACCAGTAAAATGCTGTGTTACTTCTTAAAGCATTTACTGCATGTCCTAATTATTGATAGTGTTAATTATTCAAAAATTTTTGAATAAAAATCTTTTCACGTAGACGAGATATCCTAGTCTGAAAAATCTTGTGTGCCTTGAAAGCCAGCCCCTATTTGTAGACGGAGGGTTAAAAAGGTTACAAATCATGTCCAGTACAAATTAATTATGTCTATACTTCGACGTAACCGTCGAGCAACAGCGTGGCGTCAGTCGCTCCACAGCTGCTCTGCTGGAAACGCCGAAAAGTTACCTTAGGCCAAATTTTCACCCGTTTGGCCTTTGCGTCATAAGTGAGTTTAGGATTTACGAGACATCACAGAAAAGAAAGAAAATCATAAAAAAAGTAAATACTTACGTATTAGGCGCTAATAATTGCAGAAATGCTGTTCATCGTGGTACTCGAAAAAAATGAGCAAAACCTCATTTGTGATGCCGCGGCCAAACGGGTACAAATTTAGCCACAGGTTACTCTTCGGCGTATCCAGCAAAGCAGCTGTGAAGCGACGGGCGCCAAGCTGTTGCCCGGCGGTTACGCCGAAGTATAGACATAATTATCGTACAAGAGAGGGGGCTCTGCAATGTGTGCCCTGGGAGAGAGAGAGACATTTGAAATCTTCGGCCTGTCCGATTTGCACCCGTATGGCCTCTGAGGGTTAAGAATGTATTCTTTCTTAGTTGAAAAATCAAGTATTGAAAATTCAACAGCTAAATTTTCCAGAGACGAAAAAAACCAGTGAAATTATCAACAGACGACTTTTCTACAAAATTCAACTGTTGAAAATTCAACAGTGAAAATTTTTAACAGACAAATTTTCTACAAAATTCAAGAGTTGAATTTTCAACAGGCGAATTTTCTACAAAATTCAACTATTGAATTCTCAACTATACTACGCATTTAAAATTGAAAATTATCTAACTTTACAAATTAAAAGTCGATCATTTCCAAATTTAGAACGTTCAGAATCGAAAATTTTTCATTTGAAAGGCTGAAAAATGGTACAATATTGCATTTATAGCTTTTAAAATTAAAAATTCACATCTTTCTAATCTTGAAAAATAAAGATGGAAAATTAATTGGAAATTTTCGAAAAAGCAATAATAACTGAATATTTTTAAATCAGCTCTCCAATTTACCAAGCTCCTTTCCAAATTACTCGATGGAAAAAATTGCTGTAAAAAGAAAACCATGCAAGAGCTAGGTATTGAAAATTGAATTATTTGAAATTTAATAATTTTCCTAAATGAACATTTCAAATTCATTGTCACTCAATTTCTTTTAAAGTATTTAAACTGTACAATTTAAAATTGCAATCATGGTAATATTGTTTTATCTTTGTATTTAATTAATTGATAATGCAATGTTTCCTGCGCGCTGTAGCAAGCGTATAATATTGCTAGTCTGTAATTATTTAAGATTGTTTTAGAGGATTTAGTTTTATATAGTTAATAGCACAATGTAATACAATATCAATGGCCCAATAGCACCCTATGTACCGGCACGCATGTTGTTTAGTTGAGACGACGTACAGTGGACGGTTCTGTGAAATTTTGTCTCAAAATCGTAGAACTTCAGATAGGAATCACGTAAAGGGGTACATTTTTTAAAATTGAATATAGGGAAAGTGTAAACAAAATTTTGACCCTAAAAATCTATATTGAAGTCGGTTTTTTGGCAAGAAAATCGTTTTTCGTTTGCCACGGACGCTTAGATTTTACTTTTCATGTGCTACGCATGTTTTTATATCAATTTTTGCATGTTCATTTAAAATCTGGCATGTAAGTTGTTTTAGATAAAAATTACGAAAAGTGGATCCAATTTGGCAGACCAAAACTGTAAAACAAAATTTATTGAACTAAAACTGACTATTTGAGCATTTTTCGAGTAACTGATTTGAAATTCAAAGTTAAAATTTAAATAATCAAAATAGCGGATTTAATATAACAGATCGAAATTGTAAAAACTGAACCAAATCGATTCTTATATACAATTTTTAACCACCACATTAAATCCGCCATTTTTATTTTGACCTACTTCAATTCTCTTGTCGGATTTAGATTGGTCATGCAAAACTCTATAAAAAACATACGTTTGCACATGAAATGTAAAATCTTAGCGTCCGTGATAACCGATGAACGCTTTTTTTTGTTCAAAAATGACAACTTGATCGTAGATTTTCAAGACCAAAAAATTTGTTTTACACTTTCTTTATCATTTTCTTATATTCGGTAAGGATTCTTCTTCAATTTAAAAAAATTACCCCTCTACGTGATTCCTATATAAAGTTTTAAGATTTTTAGACAATATTTCATAAAACCATCTTATGTGTGAAGCGCCGTACAGTGGCCCAGAAATGGAATTTAATGTTTCAACAAATCTGCAGCCAAATGGTGCGCCTGCTAAATGTTACAAAATGTCCTTGTTCCGTACCGAGTACTTTAAAAATTGTGCTAATTTATTCCAATAAAAAAAGGAACGATTGTTGCTAATAAAACTCCTTTTCTGATTCCTCATAGAGCAAGCTTTGTAATGGTAACATTTTCCAAAACTTTTAAATTCATTTAATTAAACCCTCACTGGTTTAAAAATGTGTGTGTGTGTGTGTTAAGTTTTCTTGTGAACACGATAACTAGAGAGCGGTTACAGATAAATTGATGAAATTTGGAGAGCTTATTTTCCTCACTAATATCTTGAAACTGACCAAAGGATTTCTGAAAATATTTATTGCATTTTTTTTAAGCACTCAATAATATTTTAAAAATCGGTTTTTTATAGTAAAATTTTTTTCATTCGCATAATTCAAAATTGATGCAAGAATATGAAAGATTACTTGGTTTGAGACGAATTAATTGACCTATAATATCAATACGTTTTATTAAAGAGTAGGGAAGTTATGGTAATTTATATATTTTGAAAATCGTCTTTTTATTGTAAAACTGTTTTCATTAACATAATTAAGAGTTGATGGAAGAACAGAAAAGATGTGTTGATTCGAGACAAATCGAATTGACCTATAATATTAATACATTTTATTGAAGAGTAAGGAAACTATGGTAATGCATAATATTTGAAAATACGGTTTTTTAAAGTAAAACTTTTTTCTTCAACATAATTCAAAGTTGATGCAAGGATATGAAAGATTCGTTGGTTCGAGACGAATCGATTGACCTACAATAATGATACATTTTATTTAAGAGTAGGGAAGTTATGGTGATTTATATATCTTTAAACTCTTTTTTTATAGTAAAAGTTTTCTTATTCTCATAATTTAAAGTTGATGCGGAAATAGAAAAGTTGTGTTGATTCAAGACGAATCGATTGACCTATGACATTGATACATTTTATTAAAGAGTAAGGAAGCTATGGTAATGCATAATATTTGAATACGCGGATTTTTATAGTGAAACTTTTTTCACTAAAATAATTCAAAATTGATGCAAGAACGGAAAAGATTTCTTGATTCGAGGCAAATCGATTGATCTATAATAATAATAATAATAATACACTTTATGGAAGATTATGGAAGTTATGCTCATTTATAATATCTTAATCATCAGTTTTAAACAGAAAAACTTTTCTCATCGACATAATTCAAAGTTGACGCATGAATAGAAAAGACTTTTTGATCATAAATTTTCAAATAGAGTAATTCTGACAATTTTTGTAAAGAAATCATAAAGCTGGGAAATGGTTAGGTGCGACAGAATTTTTCCTATCCGTTTTCCACCTAAAAAATTATCATTTTGAATAAAATATTTGATTTGTCTAATTGGTCTTTGTATTTAAAACTTTATTTGTATTATTTTATTTTTTGTAAATTTCTATTCTTAAATTGAGCAAAATGAAGACTTTGATTTGTCTATTATTGAAAAAAATAACTAATGCTTCCTCTATGAGGAAGCAAATACATTTGCTAACGGGAAGCAAAGTGCTCGTGAAATGAGCACCCTATAATTATAAATACAAACAAAGTGAAAACACTCGAGATCGAATTCACAGCTAGTTTATTATGGATTCAAAAATTGAGATTAATTTACGTTATTGTAAATTAACTTCTTTAACTTTACACATTCAGTGCAGAGAAAAATTTTAATTTTATGCGAAAGTTTCAACAAAATATGTCGAATAAGTAATATACTTGAAATGCGATACAAGTTTTGTTATCTGTAATGGTAGTTTTGCTTAAACTACTATCCCTGTCGGAGTTGCGTCGTAAAAGAGAGAAAGAGACATTGTCCTTGTCTCTAATTGTGGAATTCCTACATGAATGGGCCTTATCTTTTATTGTAATCGTGTTGTGCAAAATTGGTACTACACTAACGCACACGCACACACACACACACACGCGCGCGCGCACACACACAACACTTTAGCCTTGGCATACTTTTTACTTGTGATTATTATAGAAACAGAGCAGAGGGTTCTTGACCAAGAAAGGGAAAGTACCTTGGTTCATGGTCACCCAGCAAAAAAGAAAGTATTGATACGAATTGAATTTGAAAAGATTAATACACCCCACAAATCTCGCTTTGCGATAATGACGCATTGGACCTATGTGTCAATGCATGTAAATTCGTGAAGACTGTATTTCAATTTTGAATCTTTCTATACGTACAAATACAGTGCAAAAGTCTAAGGTCAGCGAATACACTTCAATTCGTCAGCACGCAAACGCTTCAACATTGGTCAATGCGTCTGAATTTGTGAGAGCAAAATACACACTTGAATTCGCCCCAATTTGTCAAGGCGAATTTCAGCAAGTGTTGATTTGTACAATTTAATCCGTAACAGGAAAATCAACGTGCAGGGCATGTAGAATTTATTGTAAATGTTTAGTAAATTGTCTCGTAGCTCAGTGGCGGGTACTCCGGACTGATACACGAGGGATCGCTGTTTCAAGTCTCGACGCATGCACTTTTTATTAATTTTTTTTTCTGTTTGACCTTGACCACGCATTCATATGAATTAACACGCATTCAAATCGCGCTTTCACAATTCATCGAAATGCGTTTGAACGAATCAGAAAACGGGATTCCCGCGCATTACAAGAATGTCAATTCGCCCCAATCCGAATCAATTCTTTCTTTTTTGCTGCGCAAAACTAATCTTCTTTGTATTGAGTTTCGAATTGATTAATTATTGATGCGCTAAGTTTGTGTGCAAACCACCACTTTTCTGGTTTGACCCAGATTGAATAGGTTTACCCGTCGGCGAAGGAATTTTTATTTTTTGCTTTGATATGATTTTGGGTATCGGGTGAAAATAACCCGTTACCCAAATATACAAATTTTTAAGTACGCCAGTTTACGGACGGTAGCACGAACAACTAATTTTAACAGCTCACGTTTTTCTTGTTCGTGGAGTTATGAATTAGTTCGCTTATAATTCAATATGTTGTACGTACCAAACTTGGGGGTGGGTGTCCCAATCTTGACTAAGATATCCGAAAGGCTCTGCCTATGTTATTTCGATAAAATCAAGTAGCTTTTAAGGCCTGTGAAACGTAGTGGATAGGTAGGGATGTTTGCTGACTTGGGAATTCATAAGTCGTGTGATCCATATCCTCGATATGATTTAGGAATCGTCTTTGCCATTAATGTGGCAATTAACCGATTACGTTATGATTTTGGAAATATCTTTGTCATCAATATGGCAATGAACCCCAGTTCGCTACATCTGGGCATTAAAGTATATGTACAGATTAGTCATTTTGACATTTATTCGCATTCCATAGGCAAGTTTTACTAGTCTTAAGATTTTAATTAATCTGTATTTCAGGTGATTAATAAAAATTTTTATGAGTGGAATAGCTGAAAAGTTTAAATGCCGTGATTATTTTATGTTTATCTAAATACCTTATTATGGTATAGTTAGTTCGTTTCCAATTATTTGGAAGTCAATTATTTTTCTCACTAGTTGTTTTCTTAGCATTGCACTTATTCTAAAGGATACCCATGGTTTGGATTAAATAGTTCAAATCAATCATTTTTGGCTTTGAATTTAAAGGATGTGGGAGAGCGGAAGGATGACATGAGGAGTGGATTATATGTATCCCATGTCGTACGCCGTCGAAGCCACTCTTATGTATGTGGAATCCTGCATCAAGTACATTCGAGTGTCATGAATGCATGTGTGAGAGCGTTGCGTGTTCTGTTTTTGTTTCATACTTGTATGGAATACCCCCCCCCCCCCCTCTATCACCTCTCTCACTGTCTCTCTGTCTATGTTAGTGCTTTTCAATTCTCGATGGGATGAGGAAGGGAGAAGCATCTGGGATAAGTTTATTACTTCAAATACATTATGTATTAATTTTTATTTATTACTTTTCACTTCCCACTGTAGAGTTGCTTGGATTTCTAGCTAGTACAGTTGGTGGTCTCTTATTTACGGTTACAGTATAAACAGCATCGGGTTGCGTCTGAGCGGATCCATTTGCGCTTTCCATTGTGATGTCTGAGGAGGTGCATTTTTTATGGAAGTGTTTAGCGAGTAGCATTACTCCAGAAAAGATGTGTAGCCGAAATATAGTTTTCGAGCAGCGTGTGTAACTTCCAGTAGATGGTATCCCAGTAGAAAGTAACTATCTATCCCGGCTTCATTCATGTGTAACATGACAGACAGACAGTATTGGTATTACAAGGTTTTTTCAACATATTGAACAAGAATACAGAGAAAATACGAAGCTAATTTAAAAACGATTTTCAAGTACTTTCCCAAAGTTATTCACAACTTCTTGTCTTGTACTGGTTCTATATGTTAATGTTTTTTAAATAAAATTTTAGTATGAAGAGGTCAGCTAACCAAGCTGACAAAACATTGCAAAATAATTGTAAATTATTATTGAAATTTACCCCCTGTGATTGACAAAAATTTGTTATTCTCATTCTTTCAGGCATTTTAGAGGTTTTATGTTTTGTAGCTCAGTTCCTTGACTTCCTATTTTTAAATTCGTCTGTAATTGTCTTGCTGTTGCCAGTTTTGATTGGATTTAAAAGCTGCTAGTTGTGCTATTACATTGGAGATGCACAAGACGTCGGCAGTGTTTTATCAGGAACTGTTGGTGGCGGATTCCTTCCACGTATGTGTTCGATAAAAGGAAAACAGATTTATTGCGACAGCATGAACAATGTTTTTTCTTCGATGTTAGGTATTGCTACGAAGGGCTATTGGTCGGTGACGGTGCGTCGGCGCGGCTTCGGGACTCTCCTCGACGCCGCACTGAGTTGCCACCTTTGACCTACCTGCCACCTTCATTTTCGAACCCACTAACACCTTTCCTCTCCTTTTCTTAACTTTTCTTACATAAAATAATTCCTCATACTGTTTTTTTCTGCTTGCAGCCTTTTTCCCACATACCTACACCTCACTTTAACTTCCTCTTATGTAAAAATTCTCTCAGATAGTATAATAATACACAGACGGGTAACGCATAACAACTTTTTCTAATCCGTTCATTCTTCGGGGAGATCACCAATCGTAGGCGCGCAACTGGCGCGGCTCGCCGCTATCCTCCCACCCTCATGCATTTTATCTCACAAGAGGGATCTATGTTTAGGGCCCCATCATCCCCAGTCCTTTTTTTACCGAGACTGACACAACCCCGAGCTCCGAAAGTATACACCTCGAACATGAACGCAGAATAAACTTTTTAGTTCTTATCTTCAAGGCGGACATTTGTACCACTGAAAATGTGGCTATTCGTACCACTTTTAACAGTACTTGGGACGAGCTAAAAGTTGGAGGTGGATTTTGAAAATTATCACCATTCCCTGTCAATAGTGATACGGCCGTATCTTTCGTCACGTACGTACTATGTTTTCAGCAGCGTAGAAGCAGATCTCCGCTAAGGAGAGGATTGCACTCACATCGGCGGAAATCGCCATCATCACCAAAGAGATCTGCAACGTCGCCCTGGATACCCTACAACATCTCAAAAACCGCATAAGCCAAGGTTTATCCGTCATAGTTCTGCTCGGCACTCTGCCTTGCTTGTCGCTAGGCGCATGTGCAAAAGAAATTAAGCTTCCTCTTTGACGCTATTAAAGTTTTCGAAGCACAAATTCATAATATTTTGTGAAGATCCGGAAGATCTGCTCTAAAACGGCGTGGTACTGGCTTTTTATATGACTCAACCACGCCTAGAAAGGAGACGATAGCCCATCATTATTTCTAACAAAGATCCCACTAAAAGAACAGTCAATCGCGATTAGAAAAGAAAACTTGTCCACGCCCACATTACGCAAGAAAACCGGTACTAATAATTTTGAGCGTGGCAGGAAAAATATTCTAGGAAAGAAGAAATTTTCTCGAAAATCATAAAAATCTTATTTGGGCCGTGAATCTTGAAATTTGAGAAGGGGGTCGTGTGTTTGACTCCTCGTCGTTATGATATTGGCTCCATATTTTTTGTAGGCAATAAAGTTTTTTTGTCTTAAGGTTTTTGAGGAGACAGCCTTGGGGTGTATAACTTTTCTCCTGTTGAGTTGGCATGAGGTAATTTTTATTTATTTAAGTAATTACTTAAAGAAGAAAAAAAGGAACAGGACAGTTGATAATTTTGGGAAATTGCTTTTGGTCTTCCACATACCCGGAAACGTGTTTCGTGAGGACTTTAATGGTTTATGAGAATTTTCCGAGAGATCTGAAATGGCCTTTAAGTATAAAGATTTATGCGTTATGAGATTATTATTTGCTTTCTTTACCGATCTACGTTTACTTACTCGATTCATTCCCAGTAATTTCGCTTCCTGTCATATGCTTAGTGTCGAATATTCGGCTTTTTGCTTTCTTAGCGGTTGCGATTTTTGTCATTTAATTTAAATTTGGAGAATAATGAATTTTAACTTATATCGATAACGCGGGTTCCTATTTGTATTGCGCATTTGCGTAGGTGGCGTATAAATTAATTAGGCAGACATAGCCCTATGTTACACTTTCCCCCTTTGTTTAAAAAGTTGTTACGTGGGAACATCTGTTTTAATCAATCTAGTATTGATTTAATTGATATACTTGTGATTAAATATTTAGAGCTTTAGAGTCATGTCTTCCTGCCACCGTTTCGATGTAATTTTATTCAGTGGTTCGCTACCCGGTAGGAAGCAGTTGATTGGAACGCATAGAATGGCATTCACAGAAACGGAATTTCAATGCTTGTAAATGAGCACCATTTGCATTTTTGTCGGAAATGCCATTTAATGCGCTATATTGTATAAAACTCGTCTCATTTTAATCATTTTGAATGTGCACAAATTTGAAGGAATTAAACTGACGTCATGGTAATGCTATTAAGGTAATTTGTATTAATGTCATTTAATTCTGTTTTGTAGCCCACCAACAAAGTATTGATTATGATCAATGCCATTTAAAGTTTCTAGAAGTTCTGTCGCAATTTCAATTCGCACCAATTCTAAACATAGTTCACATACGCACCTTTGGAGATGTGCTCCAGCTGACAACAGGTAGTGTTCATGTCTTCCGTGAAACTTAGATCACAAGAAAATAAATTCCCAGTACAATAAATATCAGTCTCAGTAAGTAATTTTAAGTAGAATGACTTCTTTAGTACATAAAATGCACCCTTGAATAAAAATACCATGCTTAAATTAATTAAATAATTACGAAAGAAGGGGTTTTGTGGAATAGGTGTAGAGGCTAGGGAGGTGAATGATGATTGGTCGGTCATCACTTTTAACCAATTAGCGACCTACCATCATTTCAATGCGTTTCATTGCGCTTCTACGCATTACTAGCCATTCAGACGAAAATGAAATCAAAACGCATGGAAATATTTCAATGCGTTCTAAACAGCTCCTTCTTACTGGGAACAATAGACATTTGCTTTACCTCTTTGCACGTGACCTAACTTAGCTCTAAGGCGCCCGAGCCTCTGAAATGTTGGTCAGGTTGTGCTGTTTGACCTACTACATCCTACAAGTATTGTAACCAGTGATGTCACGTGGCAGATTTCGCTGATTATAGAATTTCATAAGGACAGAGAACGACAGAACAGAGAGATTTCGAGTAAGTAAGGATTTATCATACCATTATACCATTAAGCCGTTTCCCTTTCGGCGAGCCTCTAGGGGTAGGCGTGACACTACCCGATTCGGGTAGTGTTTCTAGGTGGATAGTTTCTTCTAGTAAATAACTACAAGTGTGTGTTCACCACACCCACGACCGCCAACAGCAACGCAGTAGTATTATTCTCGAACGGTCACCCATCCAAGTACTAACCGCGCCCAACACTACTTAACTTCAGTGATCTAACGGGAACTGGTGTTTCCAGCGTGGTATGGCCGTTATTATAATAGAAATAATATCGCAAATTTTTCGAAATATTATTAGTGAGCATTCTGAGCTCGTTCTCCGTCCATGGAACCACTCCAAATGAATAGAGTAGTACACGGATGGCAAGCATGTTCGCTATTAACCAGTGAAACCTTGGCTCCTCCAAAAGCGCCGATGATCAATACGATTAGCTTAACAGAATATTCCGGCTATGACAGTCGCAACTCCCTTATAAGATCAGATACCTGTCTTTCTTTTCTTTCTCCTTGGCTATGACGTTTTTGTCAGTTCGTTCCGAAATTTCTATAACGACTATGGTTCGTTTCTCGAAGCCAAGAGAACTACATATGTCAAGCCTCGAGTGCGCAGCAGAAACAATTCTCGAGAATATGAAGTTCCAGTATATGCGGCACTTCTCATTTGCGATCATTGATTCTATTTCCCTAGGAGCGTTTAGCGGAGCGGTATTTGGGCTAATGCCGTAAGAATGACAGAGATGGTAATAAAGCACTCTTAGTGCCGCATTGTGCCTTTGGATGTAGGTCGTTCCCGCATTAGTTGGACAACTAGGTAGTATGTGTCCTAGATTCTCGGGGTGTGCATAACACACGTTGCAGCTATCATCGGGAATGTCTTGGCTGAAAATGTGGCGACGGTATGTTAGAGTGGAAATGAGACCGTTTTGAAAGCCAAAATGAAACCCTTCGTGCCCGACTTCAATCTGGGTGATTTAAGGAAAGCAAGCTCATACGACATCGACTGATCCTCCAAATTTTTGTGGAAGATGCCGTGCATCTTCTTGTCGAGGAGCTGTTCGCGGAAGTTTTTCTCCGGTGCTTTCCTAATCCGGGCCTTCAGGAGTGAGTAGTCGAGATGGATAAGATTTGATGCATTTTGCTCAACCCTGACATTGAAGTCAAGATCGAGTGATTCAGCAGCCTCCTCCGCTGCTTTGTGCAGAAACGCCCCTTTGCCCACTGCTTCGTGTTTCCTGACCATTTTAAGAAGAGGGTCTTGTCCATTTGCGACTATATGTGCTGCACCCAGAATAGTCCTGTCGTGAAGACATTAAGGTTTCAGTATTCCGCGACCACCTAGACGGCGTGAGATGTAAAGTCGCAGAAGAGAAGATTTAAAATGCATGCTTTTGTTCATGTGCATAACCTTACGGGACCCGATATTGAGGGTTCTGAGCTCGTTCTTCGCCCATGGAACCACTCCAAATGAATAGAGTACTACCCCGACGGCAAGCATGTTCGTCGCAGATACTTTTTTCCTCGCCGACAGTTCGGAAGACTAAATTCGCCGAATGAGACGTTTGTATCTGCATCGGAGAGTATCCTTTATAGATGTCACGTCCTGAATGCGGCTCTGTGGCACGCCCAGGTATGTATAGGTCTCTCTAGTGCCAAGGTGTCTTATAGTGCTTCTGTCGACGAGTGCAAGGTCTTCCGGGATGCCATTAAGTTTTCCTTTTTTTTTTAATAAACCTTGGCGAATTTTTCTAACCCGAACTCCATTCCAATCTCTTGGTTGTACTGTTTGACAATGTCTAGAGCTAGATCGATCTCTAGGTTTGCCGCAGAGGAGAGGGCTCATGGTGTCGCCCTGAACCATACCTCTCTGAAAGGTGACACTGTTAGGTATTAAACGATGTTTTCCAGATGAGATAGTAAATCTGATTTACAAAGCCCCGCATGTATAGATCCCCACATGTAAGGATAAGGCTGTGTACTCTGAGAGGTCGCCCGGTATCCCAGAGTCACCGTTTGAGACACCTTACCCAGGTGCCATTCAGCTTTCGGCACGTTGTCACGCTTGTTAATCAATGTAACCATATTCAGCAGAAACTTTCGGTACAGAGACCCACTATATGCAACCCGCGGACGCGTTCGGTGGCTTTGTTATAGGCCCTTCGGTTCGATTCCCAAGGAATCAACACCGAACCGAACTATGAAAACAATTATAAAAATTTTGAGAATAAAACTTGAATGCAGTTCTCTAAAAGCGAAAAGGATCGTATATAAAACTCTTATGCAATCTAAAACGCAATATAAAAACAGTGAGAAAGTGATTATCATTACCGGAAATAACTTTCAATGTTGATAAAAAATATCGTGGATAATGTCGATTCAGAAAAAACATTAAATATTTGAATATAATATATGGTTGATTCTCCACAGACAGGGAACTTTTGGCAAGGGCAACTTTTTTTGGAAAAATGTTTCCAAAATTTTGTTTTTCATAATGGTTAGATTCATTGGCCTTTAAGTAAGGGGCCCTATAAATTATTCACGCTTATTTCTCACTTGAAGGACCTGTAGCACATGAACACGTTTTCAATTTTTGATTTTGCGAGTGATTTACTGTGATTGTATGTAAAGTAAAACAATGCTGTAAAATATTTACACATTGAACATAAAATGGCAGGGAATAATAGTTTTCTTTAAAAAATTCAAAGTTTTTCCAAAAATTTATATTTTTTCAAATTTGAAATTTTTTTTCAGATTAGATTGTCCTTACATTTCTCTTACATTTATTAACCCTCTAAACCCTTTATTTTTTGTGTGCAGTACTTGTAGGTACAAATATTCTAATTCTCGATTTACGTTAATTTTCAATAAAATCATTTGGAAGAGGGGTTCGATTAGCTCCATTTGTCCCTGACAGCGAAAAACGGGTTATGGTTTCCGACGTTACGGTAACCGAAAACCATACAAAATTACTTTTTAAGCTTTGAAAACAAAAGTAATTAATAAATCCTCCTGACAAAAACTCCTTTATTATTTGCTACACGGAATTGTCATCTTTTCATTGATATTTATTACGAAATATGAAAGTTCTTATCAGGTACGGTATCTGATACCAATAAAAATACGCTACATTTTCGGATACATTTTTTCACTTTGCAAAAAAAGTTCTTACTTTTTTGTTATGAAGTTTTGACGAATGAGTAGTGTGACGTTTGCTCGAGATATTGTGAGAAGATAAGAGTTTAAAAATAATCAAAAGTTGATTAAAGGTATGGGAGATTCGTTTACCGTAACCATCGAAAACAATTAGGGAGACACGTGTATAATTAAATTTTCTCTTCTGATATATCAAATAAATTAAAATATTTTTTATGACTTTGATAGCTTTTGAGTCAAGCTTTCGAACTATCAATTATAATTTCAAAGATAATTCACTATGTATTAAATACACGTCTCTAAACTTGGCGCCGTGTACGCAGAGACATCCCAAAAAGGCATTTTTCGAGTATTTGGGAGCATTTTGCTAAGACATACGATGATGTGACTTGATTTTTCTTTACGGAGGTCTTGCATCATCCTAAAATGAAGAAGTTAGACAAGTTTCATAAAGAAACACTACTTAGTTTAGTTACTAGAGATCCGAGACAGAAAAGCGCCCTGTATGTGGAGAATCACCCATATATATTGTGACGTGGTATTTTGTACCCTGCACGAATACATTTAAAAACTATGAAATATAACTACAAAATTGTACTGGGGATAAGAGTTTAGAATCACGGATGAAATTCATGGACTGTCTGCGAACAGTTATAGCCGAGAATATAAGAGTTCGACGTTCAATATCAAATCATAACTTCCTGATTAATTTTTTCATTTATTATTACTTTTTACAAAGTCACTTCACCATTTCAACTAAATCAAACAATTTAAAAATACGAACAACTCATCATCTGACAAAACTAAGGAGGTTAGGTCATCCGCCCGGAACCAATACTTGGCAGACCACGGGATTCTAAGTTTATAGAATTTTCATTATTGCTTCTAATTTCTTTTCTTATTATTTGAATTTCATATTTAACTCGAGTGGAAAGGGTGGATCAATTATCCCCACAAAACAATAACAAAAACTTTCAGATTCTGCGAGGTTGGCAGCAGTGGATGTCTGCTGTCGCCAGGGGCTAAGAAGAGTATATTTTCCTAGCGTATGCGTAGTGGATGGGATTCCCGCACGTGCTATAGCGCTCGGAAAAACAGGATCAAGCTGCCGCAGAGTATCTGCGCGCAGACCTTAGTCAGCCCACCCCTGGACCGTCGACTAGCGGCCAACAACGAAGGCCTGCGTGGCATATAACGCATTCCGACTGTGCGCCACCACACTACTGGTAACCGAACCTGCCAGTTATCCTTTTCCCTTGGTAACTCCTCTCACTCAGTAGTTTTACGCTCTTTATGCGAGTGGCGTTCCGACTCTTATGAGAGGGAGAACGGAGACGCCACTCTGAATATTAATTCGTAATTCCAGACTCGTAGTGCCGGCCTTGCATTGTAAAGCGATTATATTGGAAATTATTTTATTGAAAGGCTAACTAAGGAAATTAAAAATGAGAGGATGCGCACGGAAGGAAGGATTCTGCCAGTTTGGTCCCCTATCATTTACCTCTATCAATAAATTTAATTTGTTGCGTTTCAACGTCGTGTCGAATTGGTCGACACACGCCGTTGAAATTTGTCAAAAGGTGGGGTTAATGCTTATCTTTTCCTCTTGAATGCTAGTATTGACGGTTTTCGTTTTACTTGATATCAGCCATAAGCCATGAAAATAATTAACTGGACGAAACCGAGCTTGTGTCTAGAACTTAGTTCCTCAATTTTTCTCTTTTAGAAAATTTGAGATACTCGTTCGAAAGATACAGCCTCGAATTTTCGTCCAATCTTAAAACGACCTTTTCTTGCTCATCAGCTCTCCGTTGGACTCATTCAAAATCTGTTATTTGTTACGACTCTTTTCTTCTCTTTCCGGCTATCGCCTTTATGTTTTCTCTAATTCGCTTCCGTTTGCATTTCCCTACTCAACGTAATCTGGCACGAGTTTCCCTTTTCCAATTTCAACCTCGGTTCGTCAGGCCCAAACCAGTTTTGCTCTTCTCGTTTATTTCCCTGTCTTCCCCACACCCGCCTTTCGCTTTACTCCTTTCTCGACGATTCTCTTCACTTTTTTACTATCACCTCCCTAGCCTCTCTCTCTCCTCTCCTGTTTACGCTCTCAACTCTGCGAAAATCTAGCTAAAATCTCGCTTTTCCATCTACAACCTCGGCACGCCAGATTCAAACCGGTTTCTCTCTACTCGTCTACTCTCTCTCCTCTGTTCCGCTACTTCCGCCCTTCGCTCCCCGCTGTTCATGACGATTCTCTCTGTTTCCCACTAGCACTTGCCTCGCCTCTCTAACCCCTCTCCTGTTTACGCTCTCAACTCTGCCAAAAGCTTCGTTCATTTTTCTTCTCTCCCACTCACTCCCGTCTGTTCAACTATCTCACGTTACTTGACAGTATAGATTTTTCCTATCTTATTTTATCTTTTTAATAAGAAGGCCCGCTTATTTTCAAAGATGGATTAAAAGGAAGATCTAACAACAACAAAAAAACAACGGAGTTTTTGGATACTTGTAAACTGTTAGATTTAAAAAAGAAAACTTAATATCCAATCTATATTTTTCGTTTGTTCTAAAAATAGAATCTTTCAGTCTGAAATGCATCGAGATCATTAATTTTAATGTACTTAAAGGAGTTCAAGTCTTGTAAACTGTTAGATTCTTTAAATTTTAAATCCACTCTGTATTATTCGTTTTTTAAGGAGAATCTTTCATTCTGTAGGCATCAAGATTAATAGTTTTAAAGCGCTTGCGGAAGTTTGAATATGTCCCATTTTTATTTTTATTGGTATTAAATTTTTGCTTGATTCAACTAGTATGTAGCCGAATAAAAATATATAGCCAATTTTTATTAACAAGTAATTTTAAATTTCAACGGGAAACATTCTAAAACTGGAAACAGGGGTCTCGTGCGACTCACGAGTCCCCTCTTGTTTTCTCGACGCCAGCCAATCCTCGACCGGGACCGCTCTTGTCGAGCCACGAACGACGGCCTGCGAGCCGACAAAACGAGTTGATCTTCAATCACCATTTGGGACAGAGTTGCTCTCTGCCCCCAAACTCCTGCGAAATTTG
>CAKNXH010062114.1:319722-352889 GCA_932178445.1 Andricus quercusramuli
ATATATATATATATATATATATATATATATAGTTAAAAGTTTGTCATCAGGACAACCGCAGGATTTCGCCGGGAGCGGGTGCTAATCTGAAAAATTGCACCCGCTCCCAGCGAAATCGTGGTAAAATTTCAGAGGTAACCACGTCTCACGACCGTGAGATGGGTGGTGACAGTCTACGCGAATTCAATACGATGATCCGGCGGAAGTCTCGTGCACCCTCAGGACACGGAGCGACCCAAGGAAGACCGCCTTCTGCATTCTTCCTGCAAGTGTCTCAGCATTTTGTTGACACGCAGGGATGCTTTTCAGGCTATTAACAAGTGAAACCTTGGCACCTCCAAGAGCGCCGATGATCAGGACGATGAGCTTAACAGAATATCCCAAGTATAATCGTCGCAACTCCCTTACAAGGTCTTTATACCTTTCTTTCTTAAGAGAGACAGAGATGGCAATAAAGCACTCTCAGTACCGCATTGTGCCTTCGGATGTAGGTTCCCGCATGAGCTGGACAACTAGATAGTATGTGTCCTAGATGCTCGGGGTGTTCATGACACGCTCTGCAGCTATCACCGGGAATATCTTGGCTCAAAATGGGGCGACGGTATGTTAGAGTGGAAATGACACCATCTTGACATGCCAAAATGAAGCCCTCTGTGCCCGAAGATGCCGGGCATCTTCTTGTCGAGGAGCTCTTCGCGGAAGTTTTTCTCCTGTGCTTTCTTAATCCGGGCCTTTAGGGGTGAGTATTCAAGATGGATAAGATTTGATGCATTTTTCTCACCGCTGATATTGAAGTCGAGGCCGAGTGTTTCAGCAGCCTCTTCTGCTGCTTTGATAAGAAACGCCCCTTTGCCTACTTCTTCGTGTTTTCTGAGCATTTTAAGAAGAGGATCTTGTCCATTTGCGACAATATGTGCTGTACCCAGAATAATCCTGTTGTGAAGACATTCAAGATTCAGTATTCCACGACCACCTTGACGGCGTGAGATGTAA
Source organism: Andricus quercusramuli (assembly GCA_932178445.1). NCBI lineage: Eukaryota > Metazoa > Arthropoda > Insecta > Hymenoptera > Cynipidae > Andricus > Andricus quercusramuli. Next base: position 320,716 of record CAKNXH010062114.1, read on the forward strand.
AGTCGTGGAACAGAAGACTTAAGGTGCATGCTTTTGTTCATGTGCATGACCTTTCGGGACCCGATATCGAGGGATCTCAGCTCGTCTTTCGTCCAGGGAACTACTCCAAATGAATAGAGTACTACTGGGACGGCAAGAATGTTCGTTGCAGATACTTTGTTCCTCGCCGACAGTTCGGAAGACCATATCTGTCGGAGGAGACGTATGTATCTGCCTCGGAGAGTATCCTTTATAGATATTACGTCCTGAATGCGGCTTTGTGGCAAGCCCAGGTATGTATAGGTCTCTCCAGCGCAAAGGTGTCGTATGGCGCTTCTGACAACGAGTTCAGGATCTTCGAGGATGCCGTTAAGTTTTCCTTTCTTCAAATTAGCCTTGGCGCATTTCTCTAACCCGAACTCCATTCCAATCTCTTGAGTGTACTCTTTGACAATTTTTAGAGCTAGATGTAGTTTCTCTTGATTTCTAGCATAGATCTTAAGATCATCCATGTAAAATACATGAGTTACCTTATGCTTTCGATTTCCAGGTTTGTCGCAGAGGTACCCTTCGGAATGGCGAAGTACGAGAGATAGTGGCAATAATGTGAGGCAAAAGAGGAGAGGGCTCATTGTTTCGCCCTGAAACACACTTTTCTGAAAGGTGATACTGTTAGTGATCACACGATGTTTTCCATATAAGATGGTAAATCTGGTTTTCCAAAGCGGCATTAATCTCTCTGTGCATCTCACGATGTGTGGATGAACCTTTAAGCTTTCCAACAGACAGATGATAAGTCTATGGGAGGTTGAATCAAAAGCTTTTCCATAATCTATCCAGGCCATTGATAGAGATCGTTGATAGGATGCTGCGTCTTTACAGACACATCTATCGATGAGCAGGTTCTCCCTACACCCTGCTACGCCTTTCTTCGAGCCACGTTGTCCATACATCTCTCGTCACACAGGTTCAATTGTCCGAAGAATCCTATTATTTAGCATGGCTGTGAAGATCTTATACAGTGTGTTCAGACAATATTTAATTATTAATTGTTATTAAATATGAAATATGATTGAAAATATTTACTATTCATTTATGAATTGTTAATAAATAATAAATGTTATTGGAAATATATTAAAAAATATTCATTATTCACTTCTGGATTGTAAATAAATATAATATATTATTATAAGTATATTTAAAATTATTTAATATTTGATTTATTTATTGTTAAAAAATATGAAATAATAATAAAAGTATATTACTGTTAATGACATTTATTCAGAATTAAATCATTGGTAATCACTGAATATAAAAGGAATGGTTAATAATAGAATCGGTGAATGTTAAAGGAGCAGTAATCCAAGAAAGATGACTTTTGGAAAAACGAAAAAAACTGTCCCGTTCCGAAAATATTGGCAAATTGCTTGACTGGGCCTTACGCATTTGTGGAACCAGTGGTCAGAGAGATATTTGAAGAGGAAAGAGAATTTTAATACAATTTTCCTATTTTATAGAATTTTTTAAAGATGGTGGACTACTGCCCTTTTAACATGCTGCAAAAAAATCAAGTCTTTTTTCGTTGGTTTTTTCGATAAATTGTTTAAAACCCAAGGTTGTTATGACAAACAATAATTTTCAAGTGAATCTGAATTAATACAGTCTTTAATCACTGTCTATATCTTGTTGGCCTTCCCGAGTGGGCCTTCGGAAGGAGATTTCCACAAAGAGTATTCTGGATTCTCCTGGAATGTGATCCAGTATTTATTTCAGGTTTTCGAGTTTTTTCGGATTAATGGGGACTTTTCCCATCTGGTAAGAAGCCTTGGTAGGTAGACGAACGGTGTCTCTGAACGTTTTCTTCGTTTTTTTTTCTTGGACTACTGCCTTTTTAACATGCTAACCTCGGAAACTCATACTTTCCAACCGCATCTACGCCTCTAAAATGTGGTAGAAAACGGTCCTTATAGCATGAAACGATGTGGCTGCACATATGGAACCTGAAAATGCAAAAAAACGAAAATCGATAAAAATGGACTACTGCCCCTTTAACATTCATCGATTCAACAATTAATATCACAAATTATCAATTGTTAATATAAATGTATTAATTAATAAATACGAATTACGTATGTACATCAGTTCAGGGGGCTTGACGAAATATAAATTCTTCGAAGGACTGTTTTAAAGATTTTTAGTCGCAACCTGGAAAAAATTCTTCATGTTTTTTTACTACCTGGAGTAAATGTTGTTCTTGTCCTTCGGATTTAGTAAGAAGTGCATTGTATTCACTCATTAACGCTACTCCTCGTTCTGCGCTGTCATTTATAACTGGCAGAGTCTTAACAATCTCTAGACCCTGCTGGAAATCTTCTCTTTCTTTCCACGTTTCTGAATCATAATTTAAAAAATTAGCTGAAATGTGTAATTTCTCGAACATTGAGATGGTATTAGTTGTGACCATTTCATCCAATGTCAAAGATTCAATTTCTTCGTTTCCAATTTTTCTGCGTTTCAATGGTACACCTGCAGAACGTCGTTCTTTACTCGCACGTACCCTCTCTCTTCTGCACTCCAATGAAACATTTTCGTCTAAAAACGCTAGTCCAATCAAGACGTCGCTCAAGTACCAAAGATGTCCTACGAGTTTTTTTAAAAAAGCTTTTCGAATTTGAAGGTCTACCATCGTACATTTTTTAAGGCTTTGCAAAATCTCGAGATCATTGCGTGGAGCTTCTGTAGGGATTCCCGCTTTGAACCAGGCATCAATTCAATTGATAGCCCTTTGTATACATTTTACATACAAACTTATTATTCTTTTATTATTATTCCCTGATTTTCCTGGCTCTAAAGTGCTAAATTTAGTGAAAACATTTGAATTTTGACATTTTTCACAAGTTTTTAAATAATACGATCAATGAATTAATTCATTTCGTTATTTCGGGCAAAAAATGTAACCAAAAGTAACCTTTTTAGAAAGTGAGTATCTGTTCAGTAACCGCGGATCAAAAAAGTAAATTAGTTACTAAAAAGTAATCCGCTCCGAGCCCTGAAAATGGGGCAAAAATGGACCGAATCCGATGCATTTGGTGGTGGATGAAGTGAAGATACCTAATTTTATAATTGCGTTTCGAGAGAGGACAAGAAAGTTTATCAGAATCAGAAAGAATCACACTTTTAACAAAAATGACGACTATTTTCTGATAATCCGTTTTCAATATTTAAAATTCAAATAATCTGAAATTTTCCCAAACTTTTTTTCCATCAAATTTCAGTAAGATACGTGCCCGATGCGGTTGAAAAAAAAAAATATATTTTTCTGTAAATTGAATTGTTATGAACGAATTGAATTAGGAAATGGCCTACATTTAATGAATTTTCAAGTAAATCGAACCATTCCAAACCAAAAAAAAAAAAATAAACTTGAAACAAATAATAATTTTTAATTTTAACTAGCAATTTCTAACTGAAAATGAAATAGTTAAATTTCAAGTTAAAAAAATGAATTTTAATGTTAAATGATCAATCATTCACCCACACAATTAATTTTTAACAAAGTAGTTCATCTTTGAACCAAGCATTTGAATTTTTGAACATAAAGATTCATTTTCAACCGAAAAGATTGGTTTCTACCGAAAATGACAAAATAATATAATAATTTATTATCTTACCTCCAATTGTTTCATAGAAAATTGTAGACATTTCTCCTTGTCATTGGCAAGTAGTTCAAACACCTGTGGATTATTTATACCACATTCAAAATTTTGTTGGTCTAAATTTGTCCATTCTGTTTGAAAACGTTTGAATAGAAGAACATCAGGTCCAGAAGTTGCTCCAAGACTTTCTTCAAATGCTGCTTTTAAACCCAGTTCGTAAATGTGATGACGACAAGCAAGATTTAGAAGAATTCTTCCTAAATGTGTCTCAATACGATAACAGGCTCCATTAATTCGCCCTGTGTTCGACGATGTAGTATCGAAACATATGCATGAAATTTTGTCCTCGATATTCCACTCTTGCAATAATTTAATTATTGCATCTGCTTGAGCTTCTCCACTGCTATTCTCGAATTTTGGCACTCCCAACAATTGGCTAACTCTGACACCTGATACAAGCACAGGCAGACGATCGACACTTCGGCGTTTGTTATTTGGATCAGGGAGAAGTTTTCCATCTAATTGGAGAATAAATGTCTTACAAGATGATAAATTTTCTTCAAAAGCGTCCTTTATCCCGTAAGAAAAATGTTCTCTAAATTTTTCGCGATCTAGGCGGACTTCTTCTCGAGAAGGAAAATCGAAGACTGCATTATCAATCGTATCAGCCAGGCTTCCAGCTACAGCAGCAAGAACACGTGCAGTAGCTCTATGGCTCATTTTGAGACGATCTGCAACTGCACTGACATCAGACGTTAATAATTTAATTTTTTTGTACGGTTGTACTATATCAGATGATCCTGATTTTTCCGATAGTAAAATGGAATCAATATCTGAACTGGTAATGAAATATCCATGGCTATCATCATCATCCTCATCAGAAAGCTCGATACATTCATCCTCATCATTCTCAGAAAAAACGTAATTGTTTGCATCGATGAGAAACGAATCGTGATTACTGATGTAATTGCAATCTGAAAGATTGAAGAAAATTATGATAAATATACGTTCTAGATTTTCCGTTTATACTTCTTTAGACAATGTAATAAGCAATACGAACTTACTTTCATTTTTTTCCCATTTTTCTCCCGCTGTATCAACAATGGTAGCGAATGATCCAAGACGTCCCTTTCCGCGTTGTAAAATTAAAAATTCACGATCATCACTATTTGTCACTGATACAAGAGCATCCTGATGTGCTATATCAAATAACAAGTTCAACTTTTCTTGAAATGCAAACTGTTTTGCGGCTTGTGCCAAACTATAGCTACGGCGACTCTTAGCTTTAAGTACATTTTTCCATTCATCAAACAATTTTTCTACTTTTGTTACGGCGTGATGATTTTCTCTTAACGGAATGGCTGTTTTATCCCAGAATATTTTACACTTCCTCAAAGCAATCTGTGCACTTTCTTTTATAGTCTTTTTATTCACTTTATGCTGGTGAAAAAATAATTGCAGAACTTGTCTATTTTTGGGCAATTTTCTACTCCGTAGATTTTTTGCTGTTGTTCCTACCGGACACAGTGTTACTGACTCACGCGTTAATTTTTTGGAACTCATGTTTTCTGAAATTTTTACTCTATCCTTAACCTCATACTTTGCAAGTCTGCAAGTAACTGACTAAATTCAGGACCCGGGTCATATCCAGGTGCCTCACTAGGAGTACATCCCCTTTGGTTTGCATCCAAATCTTCAATTTCTCTTGTCCCATCTTTCAGCTTAACACAGACTTACGGAAATCTTAAGACTGATTAGAGTTGACTACTTTGAGAAATAATATTTTAGTTTATGAGCAATGGCATGTAAAATCCTCTGAAGAATTTCAGCTATTCAAGTAAATTTTAAGAAAATTTCAGTATCCGTTCTCTTAGGTGTTCAAACGAAAACACTAAAATATTTTTTTTTTAAATTTGAAATACTTAAGAGAAAATCAAAATTGGAAATTTTGGTCCTTAATTTTTAACTTTCATAACTTTGGTGATTTTTATGCTACTAAGGTGTATTTTTCAAAATTATTCGTGATAAGACTTAGTTTTGAAGAAATATTTTTGACAACAAAAAATTTTTTGACTCCTTGAGTTTTCAAAAACAAATTTTTTTACTGCATTTCTAAAAACAATCAATTTTTTATTTTCTTCAATTTTTTTTAGATAGCAGACAAAGTCCTCCAAAATTTCAAGAAGTTTTTGAAATTTTTTTTTCAGGAAACATTTTTCAAAACATCGTCTGATCTCGAATAATTTTTTTTTAAATATTTTTTTGACCAAGAATCAAACTTTTATGAACGGTGAAAAGAACTGAACGCTAGAGAGCGACAACAGTCTATGGTTATCTCTTTTCTTTTTGTTCTCTATTTTTTTAATTGTCATATGTTTGTCCCTAATGAGCCATTTCACGATATTATGATATCATGATATTGTGTAGAAACGTGTTTCTTTTATTTTAACATCTTTTATGCAATTATGTTAAACAAATTGACTTCCTTGAATATTTGTTCTAAAACGATTTTTTAGAGAACATACTTCTATTCAAGTTTTCTTGTGCAATTCTGTTGTACAATTTGACTGTTCCAAGTTTATTTATTTTTTAAACATACTTTTAGATATTTAAACAAGAATACACCTTGATATCATCAAAATCACTAAGGTTATGAAAGTTAAAAAAGACCGAAATTTTCCGTTTTGAAGATTCCTAATTTTTTATCAATTATTTTAGGGGTTTTCTTTCAACACCTGAGAGAACATATACTAAAATTTTCATCTAAATTAAAAACAATTTTCTAACTTACCTTCACTTATTTCATTGTCACTGGAAAATTAAGAAAAGCTATAAAAAGTATACAATTTCATGATGGAAAATATAATTTAAAATTGTTAATCAATTTTGGAAGATTGCAAAATATATAAAATAATATTAAATGTATAAAATAATATTAAATGTGTGAAATGGTATATGTATAGTGTATAAAGAATTTGTATAAAATTTTTTGACTCCCCCCCCCCCCCCGCCCGGGATCTTCTCTGGATCCGCGCCTGCTTATACTTTTATCACTAATATAGTATCAATTATTGTTTTTTTATATATTCATTATTATTTTTTGTAACATTTTTATTGTTGTATTACAGATTGCACAAACTAAATTCAGAACACATTTTAAGTACATAATTATTATTTTAAAAGGGCATTGTCGCAAATTTTATTAAATGTTTGAGAAACATTTAATAATATTAAAATTAGATGCATTATTTATTTCTTGTATTACAAGAAAAAGCAATTTTACTGAAAATAAAATGGTACGAATTCTGAGCAATTATGCCTGCGAGTTTTTACCTGAACACTTTTATGCGAAGTCCAGTCAGGCTGGGCGGGGACGCTAACTAATCCTGTTATAGAGTCACATCGATGAAAAGAGCTGAGGTTGCACTTTTACGATCGACTCTTCACTCACCGAAATTTTCAGCTTTTGCAATGACAACATTCAAACGCGATCCAAACGTGTGGGACACGATACTTTTTCTATAATTTGTTTAAAAAGTGCTAGTTTTTGTTTACCTGTTTTTTGTGTAAAAAGAAGGCGATTTTTTGTCGATTGACGCAACAATAACACCGTATTTTCGGAGGAACTGACGGTGTCTTAGGTTAGGGACGGAGTCGGAAAATAGAATGAAGTTTTGGCTGCGCACAATGCACCAGCACACCCGAGGCCTCACTTTTGTCACTGCGTCTATTCACTTTTTCCACTCCACCGTCCACTTTTTTCACTTTTGCCCGGAAAGGTCGGCACTGCGCATGCGCAACGTCATCGACCAAACATCGGTCACTTTTTACACCAAAAACAGGTGGAAAAACTGGCACTTTTTCGCAAATTATAGAAAAATATTATTTAAAATTAAAAAAAAAATCTAGCCTCTACAATCGCATAAACTACCAATATTTGCCCTTCACTCCTGAAAAACCCAAAAGTGTTTTTTTCTGGTCACCCTAATATATTTATTTATATATATATATAATTTAAAAAAAGTTAAACAACCACCGCAGGGTACCACTAAGAGCAACTGCCATCTAAAAAAATGTCAATTGCCCCCAGTAGAACCGCGGTAAAATACACCTATCGCCACGTCTCACATCCGTGAGATGGGTGGTCACAGGGCACGATGAAATCAAAACGACAGGCCGGCGAAACCCTCGTGTGTCTTGAGAACACGAAGCGACCCAAGGATGACAGCTTTCTGCATTCATCTCGCAAGTGCCCTGGCATATTTTTGGCACGCGGGTATGGCTTTAAGAATACGAACCAGTGATAATTTCGCACCTCCGAGAGCACCTATCACAAGGACAATTACTTGTCCCGAATATTTTGGGTACAGTCGTTGCAGCTCTCTTTTAAGGTCTTGATACCTTTCCTCTTTTTGTTTCTCCTTTGTAGTGATGTTGTATTCGGACGGAGCCGAGAATTCGATCATGAATACAGTTCGTTTCTCGAAGTCTTGGAGAACAATGTCAGGCCTTGAGTGCGCAACGGAGACTGCTGCCCGAAAATCGTAGTTCCAGAAAATCTGGCACTTCTTGTTTCGGACAATTGACTCTATATCCCTTGGAGCGTTCGGCAGGGCAGGGTCGCGACCAACACCGTAAGAGCGAAGAGAAGATTTAAATAACAAAACACATTTTCTAGGACATAAGTCACATTTTTCGATTCCTCGTAGAGTTTCTGTTACATTACTCGTAACATAACTAACGAACAAATTGAACATTCACCAAACCGAGCGAACTTTCTTTCTTGTAAATTTATTAAAAAGACTAGCTTAACATAACTAGATGAAAAAGAGAACTTGAAACTGAAAAATTGTAAATATGCATGCAAATAAACTTTCGAATAAATAAACAGACAAATTAATCAATAAATAATCTATGCAGTAGAATAATTTTTTGAAAATGTTAGTTAATCCGAAAAAAATGTTGTTACTTTCATGCTTGTACGGTATAGGTGTTATCTTATGTTGGTAACAAAGTTTCAAGGAAAAAAATTTTCTGGGTTTGCATTTGTGGAGCTTTTTGTTAGATTTGTTACAAGTTGTTAAAAAGAAATTATGAGAGGAACCGAAAAGAGTAACTTTTTTGTTGGTAAATGTGTTATGTTATGTTAGGTTTGCTGACAAATTTTCAAGAAAGAAAGTTCGCTGGGTTTCATGAATGTTCAGGGTTTTGTTACTTTTATCACAAGTTATGTAACACAAATTCTGACAGGAATCGGAAAGGGTGTTTTTCATTATTAAAAAAAAAATTGTAATCAATATTTTAGTAACAACGTTTCCAGAAAGGAAGTTTTTCTGGGTTCGCGTTTGTTGATATTTTTTGTTAAATTTTTTACAAGTTATTTAACAGAAATTATGAGACGAACCGAAAAGATTAAGTTTTCTTATTGTAAAAGTGTATAATATAACACGCGTGTGTTGAGATTTTTTTGTTAGTTTTTTCAAACGTCAGGCAACATAAATTCTGAAAGAAACCGAAAAGAGTAAGTTCTTTGTTGGTAAAATTGTTATGTTAGGCTTGCTTAAAAAATTTCCAGAAAGCAAGTTTGCTGGGCTTCGCAAATATTCAGGTTGTTTAAAATTTCATTACAAGTTATGTGACAGAAATTTGAAGAGATAGTTTTTTTATTGTTTAACCTTGTTCATAAATGTTAGAGGGGAGGATTCAAAAGTCTAAAACGTTTTTGAGGTTTGAACTTTGCGTTTTGAAATAAACAATGGAAGGGCAGCAACTCGACGGGGAATGATCTAATACGGGATCTGACGTGTGTTGCCAAGAAGCACACACTATCTCAACGTTTGAAATACACGTAGAAGTAATTACTAAACCTCGCTCCTCATTGGTTGATTAGGTCCAACTTTGGAGCTCCATTGTGCCTAAACTAAACTTCGCACAACTTTTTGCTAAATGACTTTTTTTATTTCGTTGTGCACTATCACATAGCACAAGGGGTAGTATATGTTGTGGGACACCCTGTATATATACACTCATGCTAAAGGATTTAAATTATACTTTTGTAGCGAGGGTTACCCTTGTATAGACCTCTGTTTCATCGGGGTCTAACAATAAAAAGGCATAGTACAATTTCTTTCAACCGCAGTGATACGGTATTTAAATGGACCGGCCTTGCAAGAAAATAAAAATAATGAGTAACGAAAATAACAATGAAAGAGGAATTGGTGAGTATCTATTATGAAAGTGCGAAGTATGAAACCAAAAATTAGTTAAAGGAAGCTGCATCTCATGATGAAGCGGCGGCAATTAATGTTCTTGCTCAAATTGATGATTGAGTACCAGTTCAGCAACCAAGCTAGCCACAATAATAAATTATCAGAATCTAGCAGACCAAAAACGTTTAATATCTATAAACAGATTGCTTTCGGTTGTTGAAATATATGCCATCAAAATGGAAGTGAAACAGCAGCGACCTATCGATAAAGTCTCCATGCGGGGCTATACAAGGATGGACGAACAATCTTTCTACATGCTTGTAAGAATAACAATATAACTACCAAACCACGAAAAAGTTCTAGGTACGGTACAAAACAATCGAACGCGCAGAACATCCGACAGTGGGTCGGCAAACAGGGCCGATCACTATGGAGTTCAGGGTGGTGAAAATAATTTATAGGGAAATACGACGACAAATTGGCAAAACGTCCACATTGAGTGGACGGATCAACTTAAGAATGACGTGCTAGACTGGACGATTAGTCTTTGCGAAATCAAGCCGACTACCTCCGGAAAAATGAATTCATACGCGGAGCGCTTCCCGAACCACTGTATGAATAAGCCTCAGACGAAGAGAAGGAAGCGACATTAAGACCAACCACGGAAAGCAGGCACCTTCTGAGAGATGATATCGATTCCAGGAAAAGCAGGAACATTGACTTGCAGCTTCCTACTAAGCCCCAAGATCTGGCTGAAATGGATACCTCCCTTCACAAGGATATCTCTGAGAAGTCCGACTTCTGGACTATCAGTTATCAAGTTTAAGGTGCTGCAAGAGCTTTGGCTGATTCAAATCGAAGGCTGAAACCGACGATGCATCAAAACAACAAAAGACGCTTGCATCAAATGAACAAGAAGATCGGATGGGCAAGACAGATTGCGTCCCGCGTTCAGTGTATGATTGACTACATAACATCTGGTAGACCGTTCACGGAAAGGGTTCACAAGTTCGCCGAAGAACTGAGGACCTACAATCACACACAGTGTGTGTGAAGAGGGGTAGATGGGTCAGGAAGCATCAAAAGTTTCTCTGTGACCTATCGCACCTCTTCAGAAATCTCCCTGTTTCTGTCAAAAATCCAGACAAGCCCAACGAGGTAGAGAATCTTTGTATAGAGGTATAAAAGATCCCGAAAACATTGGAGTTGAAAGGAGATGAAGGAGTTTTGCGACAACCTCATAAGATCTAAGGAGGAGTGTCCATAAATCACTGCTGAAGAGGTGAAAAAAACCCTTAGGAGGAACGCAAAACCTTTCCGCTGCAGGACCAAATTGTATTAAGAACTTCTGGTGGAAGAAGTTTACTTCTACACACCAACATCTAGCCGCATATTCACCTCATATTTGAAGTCGGAAACGCCTATTTCGCAGTGACTGGTATTAGGACATACTATACTCCTACCGATAAGAGGTAACTTGTCCAACCCAGAGAATCAAAAGCCAATAACATGTTTAACAATGCTGTATAAGACCGAATCCATTTCAAATCAGGCAGGTCCTACACTTGAAGTTGCAGAATCTCTCGTGGACAAAATATGTTGTTTTTTAGAGGAAAGTAGGCGATACGTATTTTTAGGATTTGTGAAAAAAAATTGTTTACCGAGTTATGCGTATTTGAATTTTTGGCTTTGTTTTTCTAAAAAACCCCCATATTTTCTTCAAACTCGTATAACTTTTGGTCCAATTGAGATGTTTACGATTTCTTTTCAGATTCTGGTAGATTTTATCGCCTTCTTTAGAATTCCGCGAGGAAATAAAAAAATCTTCAAAATTAACTAAATGGCGGCAGTGTTTCTAAAAATGTTAAAAGTCGATTTTCTCAAAAAACCCACACTTATATTTTTTGCAAATTTTTTGTTGAATTTGTACTATCATAAGGAAAATATCTTGCGAGTTTAATGCGGCTAAATAACTTTTGTTGGCAGGAGAATTTTTTTTCATAAAATCGAATTTTCGTTAGGTTTACGTGGGCTGAACCATTTTTATCATCAGAAAATTATTTTTCATAAATTCGAATCTTGAAATTATTTCATTTCACATTTATCCCGGTATTATTTATTTATTTTTTAAACTGAGATTCAGATCAAGTTTTTATACATTATTGAGAAGTACCTGGATAAATGTGAAATATTTTTAAATATATTGAATATAAAAACTTTTCAGTCAACAAATTTCTTGTCTTGACATTCATTTTGTAACTTAAATTGTTTCAGCAAAAAATTTGAAAATTCGAATTTAAAAAAATAATTTTCTGATAAAAATGGTTCAGCCCACGTGAAACTAACATGGAGTTTTCCTCATATGAAGGTATATATTTTTTTGATATTTAACAAAAATGGTGGGTATTTCCATAAGCCAGGAATGAAGCCAATTTTTTGTTTATGAAAATTGAATTTTTTCATTTTTCTCGGAAATGGTACAAAATATCATAAATGCGTCAGAGAACTTTTTGTAGAACTTTTTTGAATGTGCAAACTATTTCCTTAACATTTTGTTGTATCTGTCGTTGTTTTGAAGAAAAATGCGAAAATTCGATTTTATGAAAAAAAATTCTCCTGCCCATAAAAGTTATTTAGCCCGCATTAAACTCACAAGATATTTTCCTTATGATAGTATAAATTCAAAAAAAATCGGCAAACAATATAAGTGGGTTTTTTGAAGATTTTTTCAATTTCCTCACGGATTTCTAAAGAAGGCGATAAAATCTACCAGAATCTGAAAAGAAATCGAAAATATCTCAGTTGGGTCAAAAGTTATACGAGTTTAAAGAAAAAATTGTTTTTTTTTCAGAGAAACAAAGCCAAAAATTCAAATACGTATAACTCGGTGAAAATTTTTTTTTTTCACAAATCGCAAAAATATGTATCGCCTACTTTCCTCTAAAAAACAACATATTTTGTCCCAAGAGATTCTGCAACTTCAAGTGCAGAACCTGCGAGATTTGAAATGGATTCGGTCATAAGATCTTTACAGCTGTCCTAAATATCAGGATTGTTCGAAGAATTGAGCCTGTGCAGAGAGAGAGAGAGAGAGGTACGAACAACGTGGCTCGAAATAAGGTGTAGCAGGCTACGGAGAGAACCTGCTAATTGATAGGTGCGTCTGTAAAGACTCATCCGCCCATCAGTGCGTCCTGTCAATGGCCTGGATTGACTGTAACAAAGTTACAAGCACCCCGCTACCGTACGGCCCTGCGGGCCTAGGACCAGAAGTGGGGAGGATACCACTTTCTGGTTCTAATGCCAAAAACCTCGTCCTCGAGCTTCAGTCGTGTGTTACTGGGTCATTAAGCGGTAAACTTCCAAAATGACCCCGTATTGCCATTCCCTTTATCAGGTTTGTCGGTTATTCGTCTACACGTTCGCGCCTCCTGGAGAATTGGAATCCTGAGCTGACCAACCTACCGCCGTCCTAACGCCGTCGAATTTTACCATCGCTTGTGGGCCAGAAGGTCCCACCACCATTGTTAGTGGAGACAATAAACCACCCTTTAAGATCAAATATTTTCTAAATCACTGACTTCACCCGTTCTCTCAACGCTCCAAATTCTTCCCTTCCCTTAATTTGCGAGAAAAAAATTAATTATGCATGTATGCCATAATGAGGGATAAATTTCGATTTAAATTGGTGGAAGGAAAGTATTTGAAAATGGTTGTCCGAGAATTTTATTGAAAATTTCATTAGAAAAAGTACGGGTAGAAATATATTTGTAGTCGAAAAAGTGCGGGTAGATATATGTCGTTTAAAAATAGTTGGTATACTTCGCATGCTCGCAAGCTCTGCTACCTTTAACAAAAAACAAAAATACAACGAAAAAATAAATGCCTTTTGTGTACTCCATGTAGACGGATGCACAAGTAAGGGGTTTAAAAAAGAAAAAACTAAACCAAAAAATAATTATATGGATGGAAAAAATAAAACTGAATTTTGAAAAAGAAGAGCGTAAGAACAGAATTAACTAGTAGGAAAAAACTAGAAGAATTTTGAAGGAAAAGTACAAAAGAGAGAAAAATAAAGCGGCGTCAGTCACAAAATTTGCGCGCGAAATCACCGTTTGAGTGAAGTAACCCGAACAACCCCAAGCATTCCCACCCTCAATGGATACTTCCGCTACGTGGTCAGGCCACGCACAACCCCAAAGTAGTAAAAACCGAGACGCTCAACTGAGTGAACGTGACGGTTTTTAATCAGCATTAGAAACCTCTGAGCTGGGCCGTATAGATTAAAAAGAAACTGAGAATAGAAAAAGTCGAATGCGACTGAGATCGGGAAAAATAAAAATTATTCCGAAAATGGCAAAACTGGTAGAAAATGAGAGAGAAAATAGTGAGAATAGGTTAACTCCAGAAATTGAAGAAGATAACGGACAAATAAATGCAAATAATTTTGAAAACGAAAACAGAGAAAGTCAATCGGTCGAAAACATAAATAGAGAAGAAAATCCAGAAAGAAATTTAGAATTCGGTTAGGAGAATTAGAATGGGGGGGGGGGGGCGGAACAACCAAGTCACGCAACAATTACAATCCCAAAAACGAAAAGACAAACACAAGCGCATACAGAAAGTACCCCAAATGTACGCAGACCACAGACTATACCGTCCTGAATACAGACATACAATTGGTATACCGTCCCCCAATACTGAGAATACATTAGGTAATTGGAGAATAGAAAACGAGAACAGTATCACTTTTGAATGTGAGGAGTTAGAAAGAAATAGGATAGATAAAGAAACAGAAGGAAAGAGAAAAGAATTCGATATGCTAGAAGGAGACAAAACTCGTTTAGAGTTAAGTAATCTAGAAAGAGAAGGAACTCTTAGAAAAGAAAAAGATAGAACAGATAGAGAAAGAGCAGAGAAAGCATGAATAGGTCGCGAAAGACTACGAATAGAGATAGAAAGGCAGGAAAAAGAAAACGTAAAAATCATTGATAGAACTTTTGAAATCGATTCGTTTTCAGAAAGTAATAATGAATTTTGGAATGGTGGAGAAGAATTAATTAATCTTGAAGAGAATAAAAGCGATAAAATGAAAATAAAAGAACTTTCAGAAGAAATTAAAAGTGTAAATGATAAAATGGATAGAATTTTAAATACAAGACAAAATGTAGTGAATCAAAGTAATAAGATACAAAATAATATTGTTCATTTCGAAGAAACAGAATTAGAATTCAACGACCAAAGACACGCGTTAACAGATGCAAGGAAAAGAATAAGAAATAATAGAAGCAGCAGTCACGGGAACGGATACTCGATACCGAGACCGGCGCAAAGGCAATCAATTATGCGAAAATCAAATATGCCTCAAGTCCAAACAGAAGACAAAGTAGAATGGACAAAAGTAGAGCAATTTATAGGGAAAGAGATAAAATAATAGAAAATGATGCTCATGACATTCAAGCTTCCATTTGGAATGACTCAAACGCCATTTTAAATAATGTAAAACTGGCTCATAAAATTTAAAAATAATACGGAAACAGTCCTACTTGTTTTTTGAATAGTTTACTTAGATTCAAAAGAGGTTGTAAAATTAGCGAAACAGATATTTTAGAAAATTTAGATGCTGTTTTTGAAGAAGAAGTTTCAAGTTGGTTCCATGTTAAAAGGGGTAACTGGCAACATTTGGACCAATTTATCGAAGATTTTAAAGACGCATATGTAAATGAAATATATACGGAAATAATAACAAATAAAATTCTGTAATAAAAAAAAAGAACAAGAAAAATTAATGCCGCGACCAAGCCTAGGATGGCAATTGAGAAAAGCTTACGAAAATTTGAGAATTGAATGTAAAAATTATATTGCCAGAAATGCTTCCTCCAATTTTTTGGAATTAGAAATATTGTGACGAGAATGGGAAACAGAATTGGCAAAGTCTAAAATTAGGGGTCAAAAACTCAGCATTTTAGATGAAGATGATTGTAAAAATGATGAAAACCTAAAAAATACAGTAAATGAGGAGATTCAAAATCATACGGAAAAATACTTATTATTCAGGCTGGTACCAGATTTAAGATCGATGGGAATAATAGGAACCGATATGATGGAAAGATTAGATTTAAAAATGTATTATGAGAAAAAGATTTGGTGGTTACCAGAATTACCAAATATTAAGTATGCGATACAAGCAAATGTAAATAAAATGCAGGAACTGGTAATGAACGATACCGAGAAAGATAAAATTAGGAAGAATGAGGAAATGAAATTAAAATTCGGAACGAAGATTAGCTTGCGAAACCACGTGCGAGAGAAAGAGACAGATTTGCTACAGTGCGAAGTCTCTTCTCCCGTGTCGCCATATACCCCATCTCAAGCCTTCCTTACAGGCGATGCACGAGACTCAATCCCGCCAGCACCCCAGCGTGGGGGTCGGTAGATTAGATATAAAGCAAGCTAGTCAAAATAAAGAGAGAGAGAGAGAGAGTGGGCTAGAAAACAAACAAGGATAGGAATAAAATAGAGAGCGAGAGTAGAATAAATACGAATTTATATACGAAAAATAAAGATAGACAATTAGAAACAGAATTCAAAGGCCCATTGGAATTAAATAAAGAGAAAAAGGATCCTAAATGGAAAACAGTTATCGTTCAAACAGACGAAAAAAATGATTCGATGGTAGAAAAATTATTAGCAATTAGAAAAAAAAATTGGTATAATTTTAGAAATAATGCGGTATTAAATAATGATATTACACGCGTATAAATAGAAGAGGAGAAAAATTTATAATTTAATGATAGGAAAATCTAATGAAATATCTAGATTTTGTTTAGATTTTAGTAAAGTAAGTAAAATTACCAAGAAGGACTTGTACCCAATTCCTATAATGTCCTATAATGTATCAGTTTAAGAGAATGCCGTTTGGATTAACAAACGCTCCTGCTACATACCAGCGCCTGATGGACAGAATAATAACACCAAAATTAAAACCGCATGTATTTTTTTACCTTGATGATATAATTATAGTTTCGAAAAATTTCGAACAACATTTAAAGTATTTCGAAAGTGTCTCAGATAAAACTAAGAATGCAGGTTTAACAATAGGTTTGGACAAATGTGAATTTGATTGTTCCAAAATGAACTACTTAGGATTTAACGTAAATGAAAAAGGTTTGCAAGTAGATGACGATGAGATAAAACCAATTTTAAATTTTCCAAAGCTAAAAACGATAAAGCAAATACAAAGATTAATAGGAATGGCATTGTGGTATAGAAAATTTATTCCGAAATTAGCAGAAATTGTAGAATACCTGCAAAACCTTTTAAAAAAGGAAGTAAAGTGGGAATGGGCTGACAAACAGGAACAGGCATTTACGACTATAAAACAATTACTAAAAAGAGCACCAATTTTAGCCTGCCTTGATTTTGGAAGTCCATTTCAACTCGAAACCGATGCTAGTGATACAGGTTTAAAAGCCATATTGACACAAAGTATAAACGCTGAAAAATTTTTAATAGCATTTGCAAGTAGAGGTCTTAATGGCGCAGAACGTAAATACTCTGCTTCGGAAAAAGAATGTTTAGCAGTAGTCTGCACAATAAAGAAATTTAGACCGTATTTAGTGGGTTATTCTTTCAAAGTTATGACAGATCACATTGCCTTGAAATAGCATCATAACCGACAAAATTCAACAGGTATATTAGCACGATGGGCTTTAGAATTATTAGAGTATGATTATGAAATAATGTATAGAAAGGGAATTTCAAACCATGTCCCAGACGCTTTATCAAGGTCGAATGAAAATGAAATAAAAGTTTCAAGTATCTTAGCCAGTGTAGTAACCGAGGAAAAAGATTTTAAAGAAATTGAAGATAATTGGTATAAAAATAAAATGCTACCGGTTGAAAATAAACCAGAAGAAAATCCCTTTGAAATCAAGTTTAAATTTAGATAGCAACCCGTGGAAATTAACGATACCAGAAGAATTACGAGAACAAGTTTTGATTGAGAATCATGACAATAAAGAAGCAGGCCATTTAGGTATGGAAAAAATGTATGCAAAAATTTCCGAAAATTATTTTTGGCCCGGAATGAAGAGAAGACCCTTTGAAATCAAGCTTAAATTTAGATAACAACCCGTGGAAATTAACGATACCAAAAGAATTACGAGAACAAGTTTTGATTGAGAATCATGACAATAAACAAGCAGGCCATTTAGGTATGGAAAAACGTATGCAAAATTTTCCAAAAATTATTTTTGGCCCGGAATGAAGACGAGACCCTTTGAAATCAAGCTTAAATTTAGATAGCGACCCGTGGAAATTAACGATACCAAAAGAAGTGTGGAAATCTCGTCACTGCGAGAGGATGGTTCCGCTGAAACTCGACATTTTTCACGATACCTACTGCAGCGAAATCTCGAATGGGACCAAAAATTATCACACGGTTCCAGATTCGACCAAACCCAAATGTATGAAAAGCGGTTAGGTGGAAACACATCAAGAATTTAAGGACATCCTAAAAATAACATTTAGTAAAGAGGAACTGGCACAACTGGAGGAAAGGAGAAGAAAATCCAACCCAGAAGAGGAAGAACAAATCAACGGAGATGAACAAGAGGACGATTCGTACATAGAATCGGAGGTAAAATAAGAAGAATACCACTTTACCTTCAACGATGAACTACAAAAATGTTAAGAACACATGAAAAAATAATAAACTTCGTGCCGAGCAGAAGGGGGGGGGGGATTGTAACAAAGTTACAAGCACCTAGCTACCGTAAGGCCCTGCGGGCCAGGAATGGGGAGGGTACCACTTCCTGGTTCTAATACCCAAAACCTCGACCTCGAAGTTCAGTCGTGTACTACTGGGTCATTAAACAGTACATTCCAAAATCACCCCGTATTACCATTCCCTTCATCACGTTCGTCGGTTATTCGCCTACACATTCGCGCCTCATGGAGAATTGGTATCCTGAGCTGACCAACCTGACGCTACCTGACACAACTTCACCTGCTCTCGGGCTACAACGCAGTCGAGTTTTACCATCGCTTGTGGGCCCGCAGGTCCCACCGTCATTGTAAGTGGAGACAATAAAACATCCTCTAAGTTTAAATGTTCTCTAAATCACTGACTTCAGCCGTTCTCTCGATGCTCCCAATCCTTCCCTTTCCTTAATTTGCAAGATCCCTCACCTGACTACTGGAAAGCTTTCGATTCAAACTCTTATAGGCTTATCATCTGTCTGTTGGAAAGTTGATGGTTCATCCACACTTAGTGAGACGTATATAGAGATTGATGCCTCTTTGGAAAACTAGATTTACTACCTCATCTGGAAATTGTCGTGTGACAGTTAATAACGCCACCTTCCAGAGGGGCGTCTTCCAGGGCGATGCCATGAGCCCTCTGCTGTCTTGCCTGAAGATCTATGCTTCTAGTAAAAGCAAACTTCAACTTGTTCTAAATATTGTCAAGAAGTACACAGGAGAGATTGATATAGATTTTGGATTGGACGAGTGTGCCAAGATTCATCTCAAGAAAGGAAAATTTTTTGGCGTTCTCATGACCCTGAGCTTGTGGCTATAAGTCAAACCTGTCGGCGTGGAGCAAGGTATCTGCGACTAAGATACTTGCCGTCACGGTTTTACTCTACTCTTTTGGGGTGGTTCAATGGACGAAGAACGAGCTTACGGTCCTTGACATCGCCACACGTAAGATCATGCATATGCGTAAGAGCTTGCATATCAATTCGTTCGTTACGCCATTATATATCTCACGCCGTCAAGGCGTTGCAGACTTCTGAATGTCCATTGTCTTCATTATCGAGTTGTTCTAAATACAGCTTACATCATTGCAATTGGCAGAGATCCTCTCCTAAAATAGATCAGGAAACAAGAGATGATGGGCAAAGGAGCGTCCCATTACAAAGCCACGGAGCAGGCGGCCGAGACTCTTGGCCTACGTTTTAACATCAGATGTGAGGAAAGTGCATTACATCATCTAGATGTTTCGCTTCTCGAAGCCGAAATAAAGAAATTAGAGGTTGGAAAATTTCGCCAAGAGCCACTGCACAAAAAAATGTACGAAAACTTTCACAGAAATGTAGAAAAACTTAAATGTGACTTGATAGACTGCTACGATGCCAGCATTACCCCTGCTCACGGAGACTTTATGGCGTATATGAACACTTTGTGGTATCAGAAACACCCAGAGTTTCAGTACGTTTTGCATCAGTCATTGCGAAATCAAGCTGCCTACCTCTCGAAAAATGGATATGTACGCGGAGCGCTTCCCCAACCGTTGCTTGAGCAAGTTGCAGACGAAAATAAGGAAGCGACATTAAGAACAACCGCGGAAAGCAGGCAACTTCTGAGAGATGATTGCGATTTCAAGACAAGGAGGAACAATGATATCCAGGTTCCTCGTAAGTCCCAAGATCTGACTGAAATGGATACCTCCCTTCGTGAGGATATCTCGGAGAAATCCGACCTGTGGACTATCAATTATTCAGTTTATGGTGGTGCGAGAAAAAATGGAAAAAAATGTAGAAGATAAGTCGTTATTGAACGCATGTCAGGGTACCATCGCATACCTGACGGCCTGGCGAAACTTTTCTATTGTCCGGCGCTCCGCCTTGAACAAATTGCAACTCGAAGCTCGACGAGGCGTTGTGGTACTCAACCGGAGGCTACTGTGTACATTGCGATGGTACCTTTAAAATTTAAATGGCTCTGTTCCCACCCGTATTTCCACCGGAGCCTACTGTGTGCGTTGCGATGATAACGCAACGTACGTAACTTTAACGTTAAATTTACCATTTTTGGCTAACTGTAATGCAAAGTAAGTACGTTACTGCATGTCACTGTAATAAATTTGTTTATGATATTCATACTACATTATATGTCATGATAACCAATCAGGAGACATATTTTCTTTATGGAACGGCCTTTTTTGACAACTATGAGTATGGATTCTACTTTTCAATGAAATATGTAGCTATTTTTTGCTTTTCAATTAAATGCATTAAGTAATTAAATATATAATGAATTAAATGAGTAAATAATAAAATAATTAAACAAATAAATTTTATATAAATTTTAAACCTCAAAATTTAAGAGCTGTTTTACCTGGCATGCATGTTATAACGGACTGTTGGAAAGGGTATTGTGCCATGTCATGTGTCATGTCATGTGCCATGTCATTTGTCATGTCATTTGTCATTTCATGTGTCATGTCATGTGTCATTTCATGTGTCATTTCATGTGTCATGGTATATTTCATGTCATGTGTCATGTTATGTATCAGTCATGACATATCGTGTATCATGACATGACATGAGATAATATGACAAAACATGACATGACTCATGACATGGCATGACAATTGAGATAACATGAATTGACATGACAAGACATAACGTGACATGACATATGATATGACATGACGTGACATCACGTGACATGACACATGAGATGAAATTACGTGTCACGGCATGTTTCATGTTGTGTGTCGTGTCATGTCATGTGTCACGTAATTTGTCATTTGTCAGATGACAAGACATGACGTGTCATATCATGTATCGTGTCATGTGTTATGTCATGTGTCATGTCATCTTCCATGTGATGCGTGTCATTTGTGATTGTGCTGATCACATTTTATTGAAAAATCTGCACCTCATCTTCAAGTTTCAAGCGGGACATTAGATTCGCTTCTGGTAATATTTTTCTTGTTCAACTGCACTTAATTCGAAAACTTTTGATTTTTTGGACTGGTACCCATAAGGATTTTTGGATCAGTAGGCTTTGAACAATATTATATTGCAATTTCAGCCAATTCAACCGGGGCCGGATTACAATGTAAAGTGTGCGGGGTCCTTTCAAATTACCCATTTTGGCAAATTTAAAATCGTAATATCCGAAAAATTGATTCTTTGAAAATTCGTACATTGGACTTTTCACAAAAATTCAAAATTATAATACTCCTCCACAAATGGATTCTCTGAAAATTTATTTTCAAGTTCTAAACTTGTCAAGTAGTCAAATCAATACATTTTGAATAACCCAGTGTACCAAATTTTGAATCCTAATATTTTAAAATATGGTTCATTGCATATTTATTTCGAAATAATAGATTTTACAATCAAAACACAAAAAATAATAAATTCCAACTTTACCAAATTTGAACTTCTAATACCTATTCCAAAAATTGGATTATTTGCAAAGTTATTTCGAAATTCTAAATTTATCAAGTGGAGAAAGGAATAAACTTGAAAATTACCCTTTTTAACAAATTTGAAATTATAATATTTCTCAAAAAATCAATCAATGCAGAATTTAGAATTAAATTTACAAAGAATACAATTTTTGGAATATTTATTAGAAGTTCGAATTTGGTATTTATTTTTGTCAATAATTGATATAACTATTGTTTGGAAATAAATTTGCAATGAACCCCATTTCGAATCAATAAGATTTCAAATTTGATACAGTGGGTTATTTGGAGTTCATTCATTTGGCTACTTAATAAGTTTATAATTCATAAAAAAATGTTCAAAGAATCCATTTTTGGAATATCATTGTCCGGCCTCTGACCGTTATATATATATATATATATATATATATATTGTGCACGCGGGGCATGCGGGGCTCTACAAGGATTGACAAACCATTTCCCTAGCTGCTCGTGGGAACAACAATGAAACCAACAAACCACCAAAATGTTGTAGATGCGGTTCAAAACGATCGAACGCGCAGAGCACCCGACAATGGAGCGGCAAACGATGCCGATCATCCTAGAGTTCGGGGTGCTGAAAATAATTTAGATGAAAACACGACGACGAACCGGTGAAACGCCCACATTCAGTGGACGGATCAACTTAAGAATGACGTGCTAGACTGCTACGATGCCAGTATTATCCCTGTTCGCGGAGGCTTTATGGCGCGTATGCATACTCTGTGGTGCCAGAAACAACCAGAGCTTCAATACGTTTCGCATCAGTCTTTGCTAAATCAAGCCGACTACCTCCAGAAAAATGGATATGTACGCGGAGCATTTCCTCAACCGCTGCTTGAACAAGCTGCAGACGAAGATGAAACGACATTAAGACCAACCGCAGACAGCAGGCACCTCCTGGAAGATGATCGCAATTTCAGTACGAGGAGGAACATCAACATGCAAGTTCCTCTGGAGCCCCAAGATCTGGCTGAAATGGATGCCTCCCTTCGTGGAGATATCTCGCAAGAGTCCGACCACTGGACCATCAATTGCTCAGTTTATGGTGCTGCGAGAGCTTTGGCTGATTCAAATCGAAGGCTGAAAACAACGATGGATCAGAAGACCAGTCGACGCTTGCATCAACTGAACAAGAAAATTGGATGGGCAAGACAGAATGCGTCCCGTGTTCAATGTCTGGTTGAGTACATAACATCTGGTAGACCGTTCACAGAAAGGGTTCGAAAGTTCGCCCAAGAACTAAGGACCTTGAATCACACACTGACAAGTCAAAGCTGCTGAGAATCAAGCAGCATATTGTTGACAAAATAAGGCTGTTATCTGACGCAAGGAGGAGGATACAGAAGAGGGAGAGATGGAACAGGGAGAATCAACAGTTTCTTGCGGAACCATCACGCCTCTTCAGTGATCCCCCTGTTTTTGTAAAAAATTCACCCAAGCCCAAGGAGGTAGAGACTTTTTGGAGAGAGGTGTACAAGATCCCGAAAATACTAGAGTTGAAAGAAGAGGTGAAAAAAGCACTTAGAGGCACAAAGAACTTTTCCGGTATTGGACCCGATTGTATCAAGAACTTTTGGTGGAAGAAATTTACTTCTATACACCAACATTTGGCCCGCATATTCACCCCATATTTAAAATCGTAGACGCCCATTCCGCAGTGGCTGGTGTTAGGACGCACTATACTCCTACCGAAAAAAGGCAACTTGTCCAGACCAGAGAATTACAGGCCAATAACTTGTTTAAACACACTGTATAAGATCTTTACAGCTGTCCTTAACAACATGATTGTTCGACGAATTGAGCCTGTATGGCGAGAGATGTACGAACAACGTGGCTCGAAAAAAGGTGTAGCAGGCTGTCGAGAGAACCTGCTAATTGACAGGTGTGTCTGTAAAGGCGCTGCCGCCCATCAGCGCGTCCTGTCAATGGCCTGGATTGACTACCAGAAAGCTTTCGATTCAACCTCTCATAGACTTATCATATGTCTGTTGGAAAGCTTGAAGGTACATCCACACATAGTGAGATGCATAGAGAGATTGATGCTTCTTTGGAAAACTAGATTTACCATCTCATCTAGGAATCATCGTCTGACGAAGAACAAGGTCACCTTCCAGCGGGGCGTCTTTCAAGGGGATAGTATGAGCCCTTTGCTTTTTTGCATCACACTTCTGCCTCTATCTCTCGCACTACGAAATTCTCCTGGATACCTCTGTGGCGACACTAATCAGCGTGAGCGTAAGGTCACTCATGTATTTCATATGGATGACCTGAAGATCTATGCCGCTGGTAAAAGCAAACTTCAGACTGCTACAAATATCGTCAAGAACTACACAGGAGAGTTTGGGATGGACTTTGGTTTGGACAAGTGTGCCAAAATTCATTTGAAGAAAGGAAAGATTACTGGCGTTCCCAAGGACCCTGAGCTTGTGGATATAAGTGTTATTAGACATCTTAACACTGGAGACACCTATACATACCTGGGCGTGCCTCAAAGCCACATTCAGGACGTAACATCAGTGAAGGAGTTTCTCCGAAGCAGATACAAGCATCTTCTTCGACAGATTTGGTCTTCCAATCTGTCGGCGTTGAACAAGGTATCTGCGACTAACATGCTTGCCGTCCCGGTTCTACTCTACTCGTTTGGGGTGGTTCAATGGACGAAGAACGAGCTTAAGGCCCTTGATGTCACCACGCGTAAGATCATGCATATGCATAAAAGCTTGCATATCAATTCGTCAGTTCCGCGATTATAGATTTCACACCGTCAAGGCGGACGCGGACTTCTGAATCTCCAATGTCTTCATAACCGAATTGTTTTAAGTACAGGTTACATCGTTGCGAATGGCAGAGATCCTCTCCTAAACATGGTCAGAAACCACGAGATGATTGGCGAAGGAGCGTTCCTTTACAAAGCCGCGGAGCAAGATGCCGAGACCCTTGGCCTGAATTTCAACATCAGAAGTGAGGAAAGTGCATTACTCCATCTAGATGCTTCACGTCTAAAAGCCGAAGTAAAGAAAGCAGAGGTTAGAAAATTTCATCAAGAGCTGCTCGACAAGCATATGCACGGAAACTTTCACAGAAATGTAGAAAAACAGTCCTTGTCAAAGGAGCAAACTTTTGCTTTCCTCAAATCATCAGGGCTCAATTCAGGTACAGAGGGCTTTATTTTTGCATGCCAGGACGGTGGGATCTCCACCTTAGCATACCGCGCCCGCATTTTATGTCAAGAAGTTCCCAGTGATAGGTGCAGAGCGTGTCATGCACACGCTGAGTATCTAGAACACATACTATCGGGGTGTCCGACTCACGCAGGAATAACGTATATCTATAGACATAATGCGGCCCTAAGAGTACTTTATTACCACCTTTGTCGCTCTCACGGTGTTGGTCGCGACCCTGGCCTGCCGAACGCTCCAAGGGATATAGAGTCAATTGTCCGAAACGTGAAGTGCCAGATTTTCTGGAACTACGATTTGCGGGCAGCAGTCTCCGTTGCGCACTCGAGGCCTGACATTATTCTCCAAGACTTCGAGAAACGAACGATATTCGTGATCGAATTCTCGGCTCCGTCCGAATACAACATCACTGCAAAGGAGAAAGGAAAAGAGGAGAGGTATCAAGACCTTAAAAGAGAGCTGCAACGACTGTACCCAAAATATTCGGTACGAGTAATTGTCCTTGTGATAGGTGCTCTCGGAGGTGCTAAATTATCACTGGTTCGTAACCTTAAAGCCATACCCGCGTGCCAAAAATATGCCAAGGCATTTGCGAAGTGGATGCAGAAAGCTGTCATACTTGGGTCGCTTCGTGCCCTCAAGACACACGAGGGTTCCGCCGGCCTGTCGTTGTGATTTCGTCGTTCCCTGTGACCACCCATCTCACGGATGTGAGACGTGGCCATAGGTGTATTTTACCACGGTTCTACTTGGGGCTATTGACATTTTCTTTTTAGATGGCAGTTGCTCTTAGTCGTACCCTGCGGTGGTTGTTTAACTTTTTTTAAAAATTATATATATGGGTCATTCCATGTCAGATTTACAATCAAAATTTTGATTCACTTGAAATTTTTTTTCCTCATTCTAGAAAGGAAAAAAAATGACACGTATTTTTTACATTCTCATTCTAATGAGAAGGTATTGGTTTTATGTAAAATTTGACTTGGTCGGTTTTCATCAAATCTCCACGTTTTGAGACCCCCTGAGCCAGAAAAAAAGGTTTTTACCAAGGTGTCTGTCAGTCTGTCTGTCTGTCTGTCTGTCTGTAGGCACGATAACTTTCGAAAAAATAATCAGATTGGGTTGTGCTTTGGCACACTTTTTTAGGGCCTAAAAAGAAAGAACAAGTTCGTTAACCAGCTATTTCGGATGAAAATTCAAAAAGTGAGCACATTTTGAAAATTTTTGAGAACACTTTTTTTGAAGATTTGGAAATTCTATGGACGGTTGTTAGTAGTAAGCAAAAAGAGGAAAAAAATATCCTAATGACTTTTTGATAAAAAAAAAATTACCAGAGTTATAGCATTTTCAAAATTCCAAAAAACAAACGAAAATGAACATTTTAAGCCGAAAAACGCACGTTATGAAAAAAAGTCAAGAGAAGAAAAACGTTGATTTTTGAACACCTTACAATATTTTTATAATAACTTTTTGAATTTTTCAAAAAATAAAAAATTTAAATTCTGATCGCACAACAAAATAATGAGAAATCAAAAATTCCATTTTGCTGTGAAACTATGCAAGATACGACAAAATATGACTGGACCAAAATTATGCACCTAAAAAAGATCTACAAATTTGTTATTATTCACTTTTTGATATGACGCGTAGTTTTTGGTTTATTAATAAAAAACAGCATTGAAAATAGAAAAAATAAATTTTTAGACGAATAACACAAGCTACGAAAAACATGACGAAGACAACATTTGTTCATTCAAAGAAGAGGTACAAATTTGTTATCCATCATGTTTCTACAGGACGCGTAGTTTTTATTTTATTCGTGAAAATAACATTGACAGTAAAAGAAATCAAATTTTTGGAAAATTTTGGAAAAATCCATTTTCGTCGTAAGAATATATTCAAAATGAAAAAAATAACTTTTTTGAAAAACGGAAAATCTAAAATAACATTTTAACTAATAAAATTTGTCGCTTAATTTATATAATTATTCTTGATTTGAAATCAAATACAAATCGCGAAGCGCGACGCCCAAATCGCGCGCCGTAAGTGCGCTCAAACTTTTTTGTTTCTATTATACGGTGCACAGAACCGAGCGTGGAACGGAAGGTTCAAATGAATTTGAAAACAAATATCGAGCGCGAAGCGCGAGTATCTGGATGAGAATGTGTTCCTTAAGGTCGATAGAACCTTGAGTAAATAAATTTCCTTTTCAGTCTAAAATAAAAACAAATTTAACAATCACTTCATATGTAGAGGTTTTGATAATTTTCTAATATTCAGAAATAAACTTTTTCTTTTCATCGAAGTCGAACACGAAGTTCAAAGATCTAGAGGAATCGAGCGTAAAGCGCGATGTGAATACGCCCGAGCGCGTAGCGCGAGGTGAATACATAATCGAGCGCGAAGCGCGAGATAAATATATGATCGAGCGCGAAGCGCGAGATCCAACAGTCGCGCGCCCTAGGCGCGCTCAAACTTGCGAGCGAAGCGAGCCGCGCGCAAAGCGCGCGATGAGAATGTGCCCGCGAAGCGGGCAGATTTTTTTTTCCAGTATGATATGTTTATTTTCTAAGTTATTGATTTTTTTATTTTTTAAGTGCAAAAAATGTTTTTTTCAATACTGCTTCTAATATTCAACGAAGGGTATAGAATACATAAATAAAATATGCCATGGGATCTACTATTAAGTTCATGCTTTGACGAAAAATCAGAAACGGTATTTAGTATTTTCTATGCAACAATGAAATAAACAAATGGAATTATCTCAAAAGGCACATGTTTGAATTGAATCATTTTTTGTGTAATTTGTTCGTTAAGTACACAGAACTATGTGTCAAAATTTGGGAGTGGACCGTTTAATACTTTTCGAGAAAAAAATTTTTTTGCGTGACCGCCCGCTTGGAGCGTGCAACGGGAAGCATAGAGTTGAGCGCACTCAAACATTTGTAAGTGAGTCAACCATATTTCGATGAGGATTTTATGCAGTTTCCACAAATAAAAGT
The DNA here is from genome assembly GCA_932178445.1 of Andricus quercusramuli. Taxonomy (NCBI): domain Eukaryota; kingdom Metazoa; phylum Arthropoda; class Insecta; order Hymenoptera; family Cynipidae; genus Andricus; species Andricus quercusramuli. The sequence goes on from CAKNXH010062114.1 coordinate 348,970, forward strand.
CGGTAAATACTAAAAAGTCTTTTGAGAAAGAAACACTGTTTAATTCGAAAGCAGTCATGCAATTTATTAACAATGTACTTTTACATCCAATACTTCCAAATAAATGAAAATTGAATTGTTGTCAGTTTTGCGGTTTTTTTTTACTTTTTTCGAGAATTTCTTTTTTTCAAATATGCAGCTGAAAAGCTGACGGTTTGAGAATTTGGACAACGAGAATAAGCTCTGATTTGCAGTTGACACAGCTCATGGTAAGGGTCCCTGTGACGGCGCGGGAGGAGCCTTGAAAAGACAAGCACGAAAAGCTAGTCTTCAAAGGTCTGTGTATGATCAAATAACGACACCATTGCAACTCTACGAATGGGCTCATCGCGATTCTCCGTTATAAAATATCTCTGTTGCCTACAGAACTGAAGAATCTTACAACGAAGCAGCTAATTTTTTGAAAAAACGTTTCAATGAGTGTAAAACGATACCAGGTACGCAAAAAATACTCTGTGTTGAACCAGTTACGAATCGTCAACTGCAAATCAGAGCTTATTCTCCTTGTCCAAATTTTCAAACCGTCAGCTTTTCAGCTGCATATTTGAAAAAAAGAAATTCTCGAAAAAAGTAAAAAAAAACCGCAAAACTGACAACAATTCAATTTTCATTTATTTGGAAGTATTGGATGTAAAAGTACATTGTTAATAAATTGCATGACTGCTTTCGAATTAAACAGTGTTTCTTTCTCAAAAGACTTTTTAGTATTTACCGACTTTTATTTGTGGAAACTGCATAAAATCCTCATCGAAATATGGTTGACTCACTTACAAATGTTTGAGTGCGCTCAACTCTATGCTTCCCGTTGCACGCTCCAAGCGGGCGGTCACGCAAAAAAATTTTTTTCTCGAAAAGTATTAAACGGTCCACTCCCAAATTTTGACACATAGTTCTGTGTACTTAACGAACAAATTACACAAAAAATGATTCAATTCAAACATGTGCCTTTTGAGATAATTCCATTTGTTTATTTCATTGTTGCATAGAAAATACTAAATACCGTTTCTGATTTTTCGTCAAAGCATGAACTTAATAGTAGATCCCATGGCATATTTTATTTATGTATTCTATACCCTTCGTTGAATATTAGAAGCAGTATTGAAAAAAACATTTTTTGCACTTAAAAAATAAAAAAATCAATAACTTAGAATATATACATATCATATTGGAAAAAAAATACGTGTCATTTTTTTTCCTTTCTAGAATGAGGAAAAAAAATTTCAAGTGAATCAAAATTTTGATTGTAAATCTGACATGGAATGACCCATATATATATATATATATATATATATATATATATATATATATATATCAAAAAAAAATTTTATTTTTTTTTTCCTTAGATACCATGAAAATATGGTCAGAAATGACGAAAAAAGAAATCTGGTGAAGCTTGAGGTTTGAATATTAATATTAAGAGGTGGCGATTTGTGATTTTCGATTTCCCATTTAAATAACACAGGAATTTTTGAAAAAAAAATTTCGATTTCTAATGCGCTTGAACGAATAATTGTCTAGTGAAAACAAAAACTTATTTTTCTAGAGATTTTAACGATCTACAAAAAATGTCTGATATGATTTTTTGCTAAGTTGACTCATTCAAAAGTTATGGCAGATTGAAAATTAAAAAAATACTTTTTCATTAAACTGTCATCAGACTTTTGATCTCAAAGAGCTCAAAACCATTAAACACTTTAAATACCATGAAAATATTGACAGAAATGACGAAAAAAAAAATTCTGGTGAAGCTTGAGCTCTTAATATTAACATTAAGAGGTGACGATTTGTGATTTCCCATTTAAATAACGAAGGAATTTTTAAATATTTTTTTTCGCATTTTGATGCGTTTGAACGAATAATTGTTTCAGTGAAAACGAAAACTTATTCTTGTAGAGAATTTAATGATCTACGAAAAATGTCGAATATGATTTTTTGCTAAGTCGACTCTTTCAAAAGTCATTCGAGGTTAAAGTCCAACTCTAAATCGTAAAAGATAATTTTTACAATTTTTTATATTCTATCACAAAATAATGGCTCAAAAACATGAAATATCTTATTTTTCGTAAAACTAATCGAATGTTTTTGGTAAAACAATAACATTTTTACAAAATACCGTAAGAAAAACCAATTTTATGAAACTTAATTTAAAAAAAAAATCTGAACTTTACTTTACCTGAATAATGACTTGAAAAAAAATTTGGAAAACGGTTGACCTAAAGGCCATCCCTGCAACTTCCCGCTAATTCCAGTCATTGAAAGTTTGCAATTTAGCCGCTGGTTGCGATGTTTTTGAGCTCTTCGAGCTCAGAAATTAAATTTTGTGTTATTTTGAGCTCTCTGAGCTCTAAAATAAAGCTGTTCAATGCTTTTGAGCTATTTGAGATCAAAAGTCTGATGGAAATTTAATGAAAAAGTATTTTTATAATTTTCAATCTGCCATAATTTTTGAATGAGTCGACTTAACAAAAAATGATATCAGACATTTTTTGTAGATCGTTAAATTCTCTACAAGAATAAGTTTCTGTTTTCACTAGAAAATTATTCGTTCAAACGCATTAAAAATCGAAATTTTTTTTTTTTAATTCCTGTGTTATTTAGATGGGAAATCAAAAATCACAAATCGCCACCTCTTAATATTAATATTCAGAGCTCAAGCTTCACCAGATTTCTTTTTTCGTCATTTCTGACAATATTTTCATGGTATCTAAGGGAAAAAAAATTAAAAGTTTTTTTTGGCCCACCCTAATATATATATATATATATATATATATATATATATATACAGGGTATCCCAGACTCAAGTTTCCGGACTTGTATGGCTGTATAAAAATTTAAAAAATATATCAAAAATGCCTTTTCCAAAAATCAGTTGAAGTTTTAGTTTTTGAGTTATTGAATATTCAAGCTGGACCAATCAGGACCGCGTTATAAACAATCGTGCGTACGTGGGCGAGAGTCCATTGTAGTGTGGCGACTGCTGTTCTCCCCTGGCTAACCCCACCACGGCGCTCGCTTCAATACACTGGGCTAGACTCACGCTCACGTACGCATGACTGTTTGTACCGCGCTCCTGATTGGTCCAGCTTAAATATTTAACAACTCAAAAACTAAAACTTCAACTGATTTTTGGAAAAGGAATTTTCGATTCATTTTTTAAATTTTTATACAGCTATATAACTCCGGACACTTGAGTCTGAGACACCCTGTATATATATTGTATATGGGTGAAGGGATTGTTGGGTAAGATGGAGAAGAAGAGAAGGAGGAAAAGGAATGGAGAAGGAAAGATTGTAAATAGGAGAGGAAGTAGATATAATTAAGTTGTAAATATTGTAAATAGTAGATAAGTAGTAGGTATTAGCCGCGAAAACAGAGGTTGGCAAGCGAAGCAATGCGAGAAAGTAGGGGCATGCGAGTGAAGCGAGGCGAAGCGAGGAAGGCAAGACGATAAGAGCATGCGTTCTTAGAGATAAGGAATGGATGGATGTCAGTTTTTAAGGGTTAGATTCAGTAAAATTCTGTAAAAAATGGAAGTGTAAGCAAGTCAATTTTTTAAGGCCAGCAGGCTGAAAAATAAACGTTTATATATATATATATATATATATATATGTATGTATATAATATTTACTTATTTAGAATAATAATCACTTGAGAGTCATCATTTAAATAGGAATCTGTATTATCATCAGAGGTTATAATTATCGATCCGTTGAGAAATCCAATCACACGTACTGTGAATAATGGAAATCTACAATATCGATCAGAGATAAATCCTCTAATACAGAAAAATTATTTCGTCATTACAGACAAGATGGAGATATAAATTCAAATTTATTAAATTCAAATTTATTCAGAAAAAAAGGATCTCTCTCCTCTCGCTC
>CAKNXH010062114.1:353854-387015 GCA_932178445.1 Andricus quercusramuli
AAATGATGATAGACAGCGGAGCCGGTCCAAATTTAATAAAAGAAAATGTCATCACATCAAATCTAATAATCAACAGATCAACTTTTTTAAGATTACCAGGTATGAGTGTACTCCCAGTTTTCACATTAGGACAAATAACAATAAATATTTTTGGTTTTCCTACAATTTGTAATATAATTTCGAATGAAGTTCCAGTAGAAAACGATGTCGTTTTAGGAACAGAATTTTTTAGCAAACAATAACGGAAAGGTCAATTACGAACAAAAACAATTAGAAACAAGAACAAATATTATCCGTTTGACGCTCTAGAATTACCCAGATAGCAAACGTGCGGGGCACGTTACTCGCACGGCATGCGTGGCACGCGGTGCGTGCTGTGTGCGAGGCATATGGGTCACACTTCGTGAGGGGCACGTACGTGCGAGACATATCCGACGCACTTTGTGATAGGCACGATGTGTGGCGCATGTGTGTCGCACTTTGTGAGGGTCATTATATACATGATATATAAGTGATAAGCACATTTTTTGATAATAGTAGTATAGTAAACTATTATTGCTGTAATCACATTTTTTTAAATATTGATAATTATTATAATTAAAGATTAAATTAATTGATATTGTTAAAATTGTTCATTTACAAAAATTAAAACATTCCCGACTTTATAATAAGAATAAATTAGAATAAATTAGTTTCAACGTACAATATGCATTTTATTTATTTTACAACTATCACTTCCAACTTTAATCGACTATACAAATAATTTCAATTAGCCTTTTGTCAATTTGAATTTGAAGTTAAGTAAACAAAAAAATGAAATTTTTGGAATAATTTCTACTTTACATATTTATTCATGTTCATAACTTGTATATGTGCTTTTAATTTTAAGTTTAACATTGAATTGAGTTTGAAATGTAATTTAAAATCAATGTTTAAAAATTTGTTCAGAAATTTAAAAAATGCATCTTTAATTTTTAATCGTATTGTATTCATTTTTTATTATTTTTAAGTAGAAATAAGAGGAGCTATATTTGAAAACTGCGCGCATTAGCTGAATAATATACGACGCAGACCCCGTCACTTCCGTCGAACGGTAATCGCCCGACGCGCCGTAACAGCTGTTGTGGACTTCCGTTGTCGGTTTCGCACGGTTTCGTTTTGCGAGTTTTTAGCGAGAAAACGTGTCGGTTCTCGATCGAAAATTTTATTATTGCGATAGGATTTTTATGTGTTGTGACTTTGCGGCCTCCCGTTCCTCTCGATTTGTGTCGAATCGTGCGCGTGTTTATTAATATTTTGTTCCATTCTCCTTTTCGGTGTTACCGGTTTTTTTTACATGTGCAAGACAATTTGGATAATATAATAATATAATCAGTGGCGTACGTGTCAGAACTTACACATTTTGACAAGTACGGTGTTAATCTTATCTGTGGTAAGTAACATATTTTTCATGTATACATACATAACCTCACACAAAATAGTTCCTCCTACACTGTGAATATAGTAATAAGTAGGCTTGAGATTGCATGGAGGCCATTGAGGCCCGACATACTTTTTTTCATTGTTGGCCGGATCTACCTACACTGTAAAGAATTATCTTGTAACTTTACCACACGTTTTTGTAATGATATTAAAACTTGTGAAATCACTTCTTTCAAAGTAGTAAACTTGCTAATTTGAAAAGAAAAAATCTGCCCGCTGATTTTCATCCAAAATGGCTGGCTAACGAACTTGACCTTCATTTTAGGATACTTGAAGAGTATACCGCAGCCCAAACCAATCTGTCAATTCTTTCGAAAGTTATCGTGCTAACAGACTAAAAATCTACATACATACACAGCCCCATACCCACATACACACATGCATACAGACAGAAAGACACATTCACGAAAACCTGTTTTTTGGTTTCAGATGGTCTCAAAACGTGGACGTTTGACAAAAACGGGTGGGGGGGGGGGGGGGACAAATTTTACACAAATCTAATACCTTCTCTGATGAGAATGTACCCAGCTAACCTGTTACCATCCTGAAAGGTTCCTGAATGATCACATGTTATCAGAGGAATTGTTACTTGTATGTCAGTGTCCTAGTAGGTAACGGCATAATCGCCGTAGTTTACTAGGGAGGCTTGTTTGCAACCGTTCCCTGTCAGACTAGTAATATGGTGGTAACCATGTGGTAACAGCCGGCAGCGATCTTACGGGACGAAAAACTTCGTGCGCATGCGCAAGGAATAGGCATTCATTGGCTCTGTGATTTCCCGCACAATTTAAAAGTGCAAACTTAAATAGCTTTTACGTTGATTTTGGAATATTTTGTTTATATTTTTGTATAATTAAAACATAATAATAATTATACTTATTTTGTATGGAAAGAATTTATTACAATATCAATATTTTACTTAGTTATTTAATTTTCATTTATACATATACATTTTGGGTCTAACCTAGTCTAATGTAATTTCTTTTTCGTAAGGGTTCAGCTCATAAATATCTGTTTTTTTATAAAAGATATGTTCACATATTATTTCACTTTTCTGGAACTTCTTTATCGTTTAATTATGTCCCTTTCCAACATTTTTGCAAAAGTATTCATAATTATAATTCCGAAACGATATATATTTTGAGGTTAAGCTGTCATTGCACGTTGCGTTTCCAAACATCACTTTGTTACAAGCATGTGATTACAATGGCGGAATAATGTTACCTGCTTCGCTTGTAATTTGTTACTACTTTGAGTGGGAAATATATTGTCACTGGGTGACCAGCAGGGAAGTCACCAGTGACTGGTTTTCTGAATCTTGTTACAATTATGTGACTATTCGGACTAGTAACTGTGTTAGCTGGGTATTTCACTGTCAATGTAATTTCTTACGAATGAAACAAAAACTGCACATCCTATCAAAAAGTATTCAATAACAAATTTGTAGCTCTTTTTTTTACACACAAACTTTGTTCAATCATCATTCGTCGCATCTTGCATAGTTTGGCCGTAAAATTGCATTTTTGGATTTTTAATTATTTTTTGTGCAATAAAAATGTGAATTTTCGATTTATGAAGAAAATTCAAGAAGTCGTTATGATAATCTTGCAGGGCGTGCATTGGATTTTGAAAATGCTGTAACTCTGAAAATTTTCATTTTATTGAAAAATGTCATGAAAAAAAATTGTTCGAATTTCCGAGTACTATGAACAGCCGCAAATATAATTTTAAAACTTTGAAAAAAATGGTCTCAAAAATTTTCAAAATGGTCTCACTTTCTGAATTTTTATTAAAAATAGCTGGCTAACGAACTTGACCTTCATTTTAGGATACTTGAAGAATATACCAAAGCCCAATCCAATCTGTCAATTTTTTCGAAAGTTATCGTGCTAACAGACTAAAAATCTACAAACATCACCAACCACATACACAAATACACACATACAGACAGACAGACACATCCGTAAAAACCTGTTTTTTGGGTTCAGGGGGTCTCAAAACGTGGACATTTGACAAAAACCGGTGGGGTCAAATTTTACACAAATCTAATATCTTCTCTAGATGAGAATGTAAAAACAACACTTTCAGCGTAAAAGTCTTACAAGATTTTTTAAATTAACCTCTTTCAAAGTAGGAAATTATTTGATTGCCATTATTATTTCCCCCTAGAAATTCCGTATCACCACGGAACCGAGCCCAATCCTTGACTACGAACTTCTATCTCTTTCTCTCGCCGGCGCTACGTACCGCGTGCGACAAGGCTTTCCCGTCACTGTCCCGCTAAGTGATCTACCTTCCCTATCTCCCGACAGCCATTCCAGAGTCTCTACACAAGCCAGGCGCGATTGTGCCAATTACAAGTCACCGCAAGCGGGCGACACCACCTCACAATGTCGCACTCGATCTGCGAGTCTCTCGCCTAGGACCTCCCCCGATCCTGGCAACGCCGATCCATCTTACTTGGATCTCAATTCCGGCAGTCCTTTATGGTTCCTTACCCCCCAGGAGTCGACCCCTCCATCTGCCGCAAGGTTGGGTAGTCCCTTACGACGGTTACCCAAAATCTCATATTTGGATACCTCCGGATTACGCCCCGCTAACGATTATCCCGAAAGAACGATCAAGCACGAACTCTCCCCCGAATTAACAGCACTACTGGGGATCACCATCGACAATAATTACCCCCAGTCACCTTGGAGATGTCGACATCCTCCTCATGACCAGAGAGCCCCCCTCCACTCTCGATTACGAAATCGAATACACCTAAAATCAAGACGTCGACGGTACATCCTATACCATTACGGTTAATTACACCTATACCTTCCGCTCCACATTGGGAGTCTGTAACCCATACGTGGCGCGTCCCCAGGTGGCGGATAGGGGAATGCTCGCTGGAAACAGAGGCTAGGTCTGAAATAAAATAGGCCCCGCGGACCAAACAGACTGGGTGAAGGACACACCGAGAAAAAACCACGACCGCTTCCTGTTGCGGCCCTGTACCGAGGGTTTCTGCTGAATACGGTTACACTACTCAATAAGCAGTCGCAGGCAAGGGTCCAGAGATGGTCCCGAAAGAAAAACCTCCAAGCCAAGGCGTTAATCCACCGTGCCGAAGGCTGCATGACACCAGGGGTGTGGTGTCTCAAACGGTGTCTCTAGGATACCAGGTCGCCTTCTAGAGTATACAGACCTTACCCCCGTATGCGGAGCTCTGCGGGGGTGGACCTTTATTTCCCTAGCTACTCATGGGAATTTAAATGGATGATGTACAAAATTTGAATCGAAGTGGATCTGAGGAGTCTGAGGGAGAGTCTGATGAAGTGTGGGAACTCGACATCACTCAGGGGGCTCATGTGGACGCGGTGAAAAAAATGAAGGAGGGTAAAAAAATTTTTGCCGAGTTATCTGGTGTACTGTGCAAGATGCAGGAATTTAGCGATACCAGGCGAAATATGTTAAATCCTATTAAGAAAGGACTGGAGGAGGCAATTGACCTAATGAAAGAGCTGGCACGAAAATTGCTCTACGCCGAAGAATCCTACATTCAGGCGATAGAGGATTTTGGAGCGGAAGCTGCTGCAAAACAAAAGGAAAAGGCGGTTGCTAAAAAGAGAAATAAAGCGGTGAAAGAAACCAGTCAAACGGGGACCCAGACAGAAGAAGCAATGGAAACTCCCGCTCGGAAGCGCGAACGGGAGTCCACCCTGAGCCCCATCGAGGCAGGATCTTCTAAACCGAAGAAGAAGAAGCCGAGGACGCACGCTGCAACAGCAGCGTCCTCGGCCCCGAAGAAGAGTGACGGAGAGGACAGGTCTGACATTAACATCAGGGAGCAGTCGAGGAAAAAGGTGTGGACACGAGCTCGACCCGAGGCGGTTCTTATCAAACCGGCCGAGGCAGCCATATGGCAGCGGGTTGCGATGGCCCAGACCGCTCGAGGTCATGTTGGAGATGTGGCAAAGAGGGCCATAGGGCTGCGGCGTTCGAAAGTTCGCCGCAGTGCTCACTCTGCGCCACAAACGAAGATAAGCCCCGGGCAGACCTACCTGGACGAACAATACCCAACCAGGATGCCGAAGGCCGACGAGCTCATTGTGTGGTACCACCACACTACTCGCTATTACTCGCTTGCGACGAATTGTCATTCTAAGTGTCAGGAATGCTTGCAATTATCCAATCACCATAGATAACAAAATCAAGTAGAGTGATCTACTTGAAAAATACCGAGCCTTACCAACTATTAAAAAAAAAAATCACGAAAACAATCGGTCCTTTTCAGGACCACCAACTGTTTCAAACGTGGATCTACTTTCTGTTTTTTAACATTCTTGTCTCGAAGTAAATAAAGTAATTCCAACTTTATTTAACTTTCATTTGAATAACTTCCCGAATCAGTCTCAACCTACAGACTGACCTCGAAACCATGTTTTTATGTGTCAAACATAAACTATGAAAAGATTATTTTCAAATAGCAAAATTTAGACGTATATTTCCACTCTTTGCGATATTAATATTTCCGGTTCAAATCCGGGCTGAGGCAGATTTTCTCTTGATCTTAAAAAATTATGTGTCTGAAGTAATCGTTTTAACGAATTAAAATTGGTATTATTATAAATGTACTCTATTCTTTTCAATGCTCTAAATTGAAAAATAAATCAACAAATGTATAGATTTTCAAAATGATATCATTCATTATATCAATCATCGTTATTTATACATCAAAATTTGTTTTGTAATCTTTTAAAACATTCACTTGAAACTATATTTTTTTACTAACAAATCAATTTTTTTCAAATTTATAACTGTTCAATTTTTGTTTATCCATCAAAATTTGCGTCCGTTTTATAATATTTTTGAATAATCTGTTAAGATTAATTTTTCAAAATAAAAATCATTTTAAATTTTCCCAGGACTCTTCAGACAATATTTATATTATCTTAAAACCTTTCAAAATCTTTAAAAGCTTAAGAATTTTATTTAAAAACTTCTAAATATCTCCTCAACTTACTCGAATTTTTTCTCAATAAATACATTTTCATTCGTTATTCACACATCAATATTCATCATTTTCACTTGCAAACAACATTTTTTTAATTAGATCAATTAAAATTAACATTGTAACGTTCAAGGTTTAAGCTCAGCTCTCCCAAATTTTTATCGATTCAAGGCTTTCTGTTTCAAACAATTCAGTTTCAAATTGTTTAGTTTCGAATACTTCATTCATAATTATTCATTTAAAATAAACAGTCAAACATTGAGGACTATTAAAGAATTGTTCTTTTTCTTAACTACAAATTTTAAAATTGAACTCGTTAAAAATGATATATTTTAGACTGAAATAACAGATAGCCTACAAAGTTTTGATTCTAAAGTTTACATTTGATTAACTACTAAGGCTTTCGAATTGAAACAGTTCAATTTTTAACGTAAAAATCTGCAAATTGTTTAATTTTGTCAGATTCAGAATCGCCCTGTAAAATCAATCAATCATTATTGTTCAATAGCGAATTCATGAACTACAGTTTAATTTTAAAAATCATTATTTAATTTACATTTTCAGTTGATCAAATTGGAACATTTTTTGTCAAAAAATTTAAGTTTCAAAAGATATTAATCTTGTATTGTGTATGTCTCAAAACCGCATTTGAGCATTCTTTTAATTGAAAATGTACCCTTAAAAATAAAGATGTAAAATGGAAAATTTTGATCGTAAAATATTTTAGAATTTCACATTGTAAACTCAATGATATCATAATTGAAAAAGTTAAGAGCTCAACTTAGCATTTAAAAAAAAATTTAATCAAACTTATTTTAAATTGCATTATATATCTTGTGATATGAAATTTGTGATATTTAAAGTGATTGAGTTATGATATTTCAGAATATAATTATGCTTCTTGAATGATAATACGTATTTTGTACATGGTAAAAACAATTTACAGCAGGTGACTTTTCGTACACCATGTCCGAGGAAAACCATACCTTTTGTACTGGTACCATTAACACTACCAAGACTAACTTTTGTTGCAGGGAAGTGGTACCCTGAAATTAGCGTTAGATTCACACTTTGTTTTTTCTGTGAAATTTATATCCAATACAGTAAACATATTTAAATTTTTTTCGGAATATTGATAAATTCAATAATAGTAAGCTTTCTCCGAAGTTTTTGACTTCTTTTTAAAGGTATTTTTAGACATTACGTTTTATTTATTTTTTATTAAACTAATTCTTCAATTTTTTAACGTATGCAGTTAAGGTAAACATCCCAGTAATCGTAACCTTAGTCTCAGTAATCGTGATGGCAATTTTCTTGCTTTTTATGTATGTAAATTCGTGAAGAGTAATATAGTCTACAAAATATCCAATTCGTCTGAATTTACCGGAAATTTTTTAGGGGACCTCATTCGTTTGAAAGTGTCATCACGAATTAATTTCAGTGTCGGCCAATTCATTTTAATCCGCGAGATTTTAAGTCAAGCTCCAATTCGCCAGAATTCGCCAGCGTGAATACAGTTAAAAGCTGGCCTATTCAATCGAATCCTTAAGGTATCGTATAACTAACGAGCAGGGGCAAATAGGATCTATTGTAAATATATATTAATGATTCGCGTAGCTCCGTGTTGTCCTCTGGACTTATACACTTGGGATCGCTGGTTCGTGACTCGAGGCACGTCATTTTTATTAATTTTTTTCGAAATGACCTTGACCACGAATCAATGCAAATCGACACGCATTCAATTCGCGCTGACTCAGTTCGTGTCACCGAATCAGAAAGCAGAATTCGGGCAAATTTAAACATGTTACTTCGCCGCAATCCTCCCGAATTATTTTTTTTGCTGCGATAGTAAACTTCAATTATCTTATTTGAAAAATTTGAGTCTGGGCTTTTTTTGGGTGGGAGGGAGGGTCAAGCTGCCCTTGCCTCCTCTGGATCCACGCCTGCCTGTGCAGGATTCGGTACAAAATCCTCTACAGAATCCTGTACAGGAACCCCGGTGAAACTAATCCGCCAGGGTGCTCTAGGGCTTAGCTCTCTCGCTAGTGAGTTATTGGATCTTCAAGGTTATAAAAAAGGCAACCTATTACACATAATTATCCATGTTCCTTCACATCACGAAATTAATGACAATAAAATTTTGCCGATATGGAGGAAACTTTGCTAGATTCTTTACAGGATCCCCTACATGTTCATTCGTGGCCACTTAGGACGTGTACACGTTCCCGTAAGGGTTCCCTCGTTTTCTGCATTTTCCTGTACATGTTTGTGTACAAGTTCGTGTCTCAATTTCTTATGCTGAACCTGCAACGTTTCATGTACGAGATCTGGCCATAGTTCTGGCAAAGGAACACGTACAGCAACAGCCACGGGATCCCGTACAGGGTTTCCCAATAGGGGTCTCGCGATAGAAATTCTAAAAGGTAAGCAATTTCATGTTGCACTACCCATTGAAGGAGAAATTAGAGATAATCTAACAGAAACATTGGAAAATTTAAAACTAAGCATATTGTCCTTACGTAATTTAGCAAAAAATAAAAATCATTCAGCATAAAACAACACTATATGTAAACAACATACCATGGGAAAGAAATATTGAACACATTACAAGCATCATTTTCCAAATCAAATAAAAAAGTTATTATTTGCTTGGGAATAATACAATATACCACAAAAGATAAAAGATATCAGTTAAATGAAGAAGGGCACTCATCGGCAGTAGGAGGTTATAAAGGATTAACAAAAACATAGAAAAGGATTAGACAGAAACGTTTTTGGGAAAACATGAAATTAGATATCCAAAAATGCATACAATGGTGCTTACAATGGCAATTAAAAAAATCAGTTCGCGTCAAAACGAAAAGCCCGATAATTATTATTGATACACCAGGTAGCGTTCGAAGAAATTTCTATGGACATAGTTGGTCCACTTCCTAAAACAACATCTGGTAATATAAATAATTTGTCCACCCAGGATAATTCCACAAAATATTCATTAACCATACCCCTTCGAAATCAACAAGCTATGTTAGTGGTTAGGAGGTATGAACACTCTGCAGTGAACCACTCTAGAAACCTTTTAATACCATATGATAGAGATGTTCACCCTGTTAAAAATTTTGGATTCCGAAATTAGAACGGATTTACCCGAATTTATCGAATTTACCGAATTTATTATTTATACTTTAATTATTTATTTATAATTTATCCGTTTCACGATTTTTTTCAGAAAAATGTCCGATCTAATCCGAAAACTGTACGAAAACAGTCAGAAATTTGTCTGAATATGTCCGGAGTCTGTCCGGACCATAAATTTCGACTCCGGAAATATTCCGATTCTATCCTAAATTGATCCACAGGTTTAAGTTGTCATTCGGTGAAATCAAAGTGAAAATGGAAAATTGTCCGATTAAATCCGAAATCTGTCCGGTCTGAAACATCAAATCCGAAAATAGTCCAATTCTATCCGAAATTAATTCACAGGATTTAGTTGTCATTCGGTGAAATTAAAGTGAAATCGGAAAATCGTCCGCTTATATCTGAAATTTGTCGGGTCAAAAACATCGACTGTGGAAACAGTCCGATTCTATCCAAAATTTATCCCCAGGTTTTAGTTGTAATTAGGTGAAATTCAAGTGAAAACGGAAAATATGACTGCATAGTAGGGCGTATTGAAAAAATTAAATTTTTTGCTTTCGCTTTTGGGTAGGACGTCAGAAAAAAAATACAAAAGCGATAATGAAACTTCGGAAACTAACAAAATAATGAGAATTTCGATAAAGGCGAGAATAGTAACATGGAAAATGACGAGGAAACCAATGAGCTTTTGAACAAGGATGAGGATAATTACATGGACCTGTCAAGAAAAGGACAGGAGTAAAATTAACGCGATTGGAATGAAACCTTTGCGCACAATATGCGGGAAAACACTGACGGACAAAGTCCGAAACGAGACAATCCTCAAAGAATGTGGTACAGGAGAGACACTAATTGACATATGGGAAAGAAATCAGTTAAGATGGTTCGGTCATCTTGAAAGAATGAATGATGAACGACTGACCAAACAAGTGTACAAAGGTACAGTAAATCGCAGAATGCCTAGAGATAGACCGCCGAAAGAATGGTTAGAATCTGTGAATGAGACACGAATCCGAAGAATCACAAGAAGCCATAGAAATACGAGAGCTTGCATGACAAAATGCATGGACGTGAAGAAAGCTAGAGTAGTATGCGAGGACAGAAAAGTGTGCCGACAAATAGTTTGTAAACAGAGTGACCATAGAGTGAATGACGCCTGAAACAAAGACCTTAGATACTAATGGGCCCAAGTGGGGAACCACACATAACAAGTTTGAGAGGCTCTGCACTTGGGGTGATCGCTAGAGAGATTGATCAGTAACCTGGGTCGGAGCAGTGTTTCGGAACGAACGTGTTTTTTGAATAAATAACACGATAAATCTAGATCAATCTAAAATATCTATATCTTACACCTCTATACCTATCTACCGTACATCTATATACTCACCGACACATTACTATTTTCCAACCGAGCAAGTCACGCCTAACTCAAAAGGGAAATGGCTTGATGGTATAATAATAATAATAATAAAGTTCCGATAGAAAATTAGTCTGTTCATGAAAGTGAATCAACTGCTCTCTTGGAAAGAAGGAGCAGTTGTTGGGAATTATGATGGATTTGATGAGGACGTGGAAGAAGGAGCAGTTGATCAGAATGTTGATAGAATTGACGATGATGTGGAAAAAAGGAGTTCATGAGAATGATGATGGAATTTACGATGATGTGGAAGAAGGATCATTGGACGAAAATGATGATAATTTATTCAAAATGTTTTCATTTTACTGTTCTCTAAACTGCATTTATAATTAAATACTCTATAACTGTATCGAATTTAATTTTTTTAGTTCAGTTTGCTATACCGGATAAGATTAGGGTGTATTGCGTTCGCGAGTAAGCAGACAAATATCGGGCAAAGACGAATAAGATCTAAATTCCTAACAATCGTACAAATATCGGACTTAACCGGATGAATTGCATCCGCCAGACCGTACAAAACATGAACATGGCCGAACACGACATGGCAAAAATCGGACTAATCGCACCTACCCGACCATATAATACAGGGTCATGACCGGAAACGATCCGGATTCATCAGATCCGACAAACCGTATAAAACACGGAAATGACCGGACACAATCCGGATTGATCGCGTCCTTCAGACACTACAAAACACGGCCTCGACCGGACACAATCCGGATTTATCGCATCCGGCAGACCGTACAAAGGACGGACTGGACCGGGCACCATTCGGACTAATCGCATCCGCCAGACCTTATACAAAACCCTGCTAAAAGTTTCGGCTAAGTTTCGGATTCCGCAAGTAAAAAATTAAATATGACTCGGGGCACCGAAGATTTTCGGCCCGGCACTGGTTGATAGTATTGCTCGCGGAAGTTCGTACTTAGCTAAAAACTACGCACATATATGTGTTACAACATATGCTGAAACCATTATTTTCTCGAGGTACTTAGCCTTTAAAATAAGGCTTATTTTTATACTCTATTAGGTCTGTGTCTATTAAAAGAGTACAAATGTTCTGCTTTATTAGCAATACTTTCTATAAAATGATCGAAACAAACTTCGAGAGACGTGTTTCTAAGAAAAGGTATATTAGATTAGGATCAATCAGAACTTATGGTCAATTAGCGGCTACGTACTCTGCAAGAGTTTTATTCGCCAGAATCGGTTTGTTCATCTGAAGATGATGTTCCTTCTCCTTCATATTCCGACCAACACTGTGCATCATTAGATTGATTTTAAATTCACGTGAAGGTCTGCGAGTGTTTTGTTGATATTTAGAGTAACCAAGATACCACAGACCACTGGCAATGTGAGCGCAACATACTTCCACTTTTGCACCACTTTCGCACTAGCAGTACCAACCACTTATCGCATTGCGTCCAGCATTAGTTTCTATCCATAAGTTGTACACTTTTGAAGATGTATGACGTGATTGGACTTGTACTCTTCAAATGCCTTTCTCCTGTTTGTGGAAAAGAAGGGAGTATGTATCGCAACTCACCAAGAGTTAACCTAGACAAATCATGTAGTGTCTCTTGCGTTATAATTAGCCACGATGCCCTTCTTTTTGCCCACTTTTCTTTTTCTGCTCGTTCTTGATGGTGATTAGGCTGCGAAGCCAATAGCAACATTCTTTCAGCGATCAGATGATCATCGGGATTGTCATAAATTCTGGGAAGCCGGAAAGCATTACAAAGGGCACAGGCTATTGTGACATAATCCCCGATGTACGGGATTTAACTATTCGGAAAAACATCACTCAAAGCTCTCTACGTTTTTATCAACCCATTGATTGCTTCAACCACCCATTGGACTTTAGCAACGAGCCTTGTTTCATTTGCTTCAGTCGTAGTGTGCTGCGATCCTCCTCGGAGAAAATGAGACATTTCGGAAACGAATCCAAGATTTTCCAAGAACTTCAGACAGTCTCGAAAACCGCGATCGACAACGACAACAGAGTTTTAGGGCCTCCATTTACGAAGTTTCATTGAGTCTCGTTTCAAAAGACTGTCAAAGATACTAGCTTCGTTGTTTTTGTTATCAGCAAAATACGGACCGAAAACATCCATTATATATCCTGTCGTCGTTACTAACATCATGGGTTTGACCAGATTCCTTCTTTTATGCATAGCATAAGTCCGTCTCTGAAACGAGTAATTGCTACTCTTTTGGATAAACATGTATGTAACATCAGCTACAAGGATACATACATCTTGTCCATTTGCGAATAGCGTTTTTGCTGTTGACAAGGAGGACATAAGAAATGACTTTGCTGTCGTAATTCCTTTGCCAACACTTCGCTTTTCTATGCCAAAAAGATTTGATAAAATCCCATTGGAAAGACCCGTGCGCAACTTGATCAAAAATGATGCTAAGCACATACGCACAGAACGACCTTTTGTCGAACGTACTTAATTGAAAAATACTGTGCAACATGACTAAATTGATTTTTCGTGAATCCGGTGAGTCTATAATAATCTTTCTCCTCAAGCGCAGAGGGATCATCGAAATTCAACCCTTTTTTTGTCTCCTTACGCAAATCATTCAGAAGCTCAGAAATCGATTCTGCGTTCATGTAAGTGAAATCAGAGGTGGCCTGATTTGACGCAAGAGCCTCTTTCTTAAGAAACCCAGCATCATCCAAATGAGAAGCACAGCATCTCGCTTTTGCAGGAATCGAAATTCCAGTATCGACGTAAACCCTCAATGCAGTAAAAGGTTGGATTCTAATACGATTATTCTCATGATAACAGACAATGCATCTGGATTGGGAAATCATACATCTTCTTATTGCAAGTTTGATTTCCCTACAGTCAGAATCTGAAGTTCCATCTTCACTGGAAAATGCTGTATTTTTAGAAATCTGACCCTTAACTGGTTCTAAATTATTTGATAAATCATTTTCAGAAGAACTCGTCTCTTTTGCATCTGTGATCCGACGCTTTTCAATCGAAAAGTGTCGAAAACTATCGCAAACCTTTGACTGAATGGTTAATGTTCTATTAAAAGCAGTTTTGAGAACATCTAATGCCCGTTCATCCTGAATTACTAATGGATGACTCTTTGATTCTAAGAATTTTCAGCAACATTACAATCCTGGTGATCATCTGATCGCTGAAAGAATGTTGCTATTCGCTTCGCAGCCTAATCGCCATCAAGAACGAGCAGAAAAAGAAGAGTGGGCAAAAAGAAGGGCATCGTGGCTAATTATAGCGCAAGGGACACTACATGATTTTCCTAGGTTAACTCTTGATGAGTTGCGATACATCACACTCGGGGTGTGTTAGCTGAAGCAAGCTCAATCGCATACCGAGGAAAATGTTGTGGATGACGGGATGTACACACTTCTTGTCCACAAACAGAAGGAAGGCATTCTAAGAGTACAAATTCAGTCTCGTCATACATATTCCAAAGAGTATAACTTATGGATAGAAACTAATGTTGTACCCAATCCGATAATTGGTTGTTACTGCCAGTACGAAAGTAGTGCAAGAGTGGTAGGATGTTACGCTCTCATTGCCAGTGTTCAGTGGTATCTTGGTTACTTCAGATATTGACAAAACACTTGCAGACCTTAACGTGAATTCGAAAGTCATTTGAATGATGCATCGTGTTGGCTTGAAGATAATGAAGAAAGAACATCATCTTCAGAGGAAAAAACTGATTCTGACGAATGAAACTCTTGCAGAGTACGTAACCTCCAATTGGCCATAGGTTCTGATTGATCCTAACCTAATATACCCTTTCTTAGGAACACGTCTCTGTAAGTTTGTTTTGATCATTTCATAGGAATTATTGCTAATAAATCTGATAAAGCAGAACATTTGTACTCTTTTCATGGTCACAGACCTAATAGAGTAAGAAAAGCCTTATTTTAAGGACTAAGTACCGCGAGAAAAATGATGGCTTCAACATACTTTGTAACGCATATATGTGCGCAGTTTTTGGCAAAGTACGATCTTACGCGAGCAACACTAACAATGTGAAATCCAGCATGATTTGAACGAAAGTGCGAAAACCCATGTAAAATACGAACTTAAAAATGTCTATTTCTTGAAATTAAATCACTTTCAGGAAAAATCCTTTTAAGGGGTAATGAGATCTAGTTAGATGAATTAAGTAAAGCCCTTTTGAGACCAATAAGTGGATGGCCCAAAAACCGACCTTATTGACCCTCCTCCTTTTAAGAAAAAAACTTATTTTCCAATAACAAATATTTTCTAACAACAAAAGTCATCCTTTTCGATTCCTTTCAGAATTTCTGTAACATAACTTGTAACAAATCTAACGAAAAAGTTCAAGACACGCGAACCCAGAAAAATTTCTTTTTTGAAACTTTGATACTAAAATTTAAATAAAAAAAACGTATTCTCTAACAACAAAAGTCACCCTTTTCGATTACTCTCATTCCCTTTTACATAACTTGTAACAAAACTAATTTTTAAAAACTGAACATTTACGAAACCCAGCAAATTTGTTTTCTTTGAAACTCTTAAGCAAGCCCAACATAAGACACCTTTACTGCAGCAACAAAAAAGTTACTCTTTCAGTTCCTCTCATAATTTTTGTTAAATAATTTATAACAAAAGAAACGAAAAACTACAAATTTGAGAAAAAATTTCTTTATTTAAAGTTTGCTAAAAAGATTAAAATAACACAACACCTTTTATAACAACAAAAGTCACAGTTTTCAATTCATCGCAATGTTTCTGTTTCATAAATAATTTGAAATAATTTAAATTTTCGTAAAAGTTTATAAATTAATTTTTAGCATTTGATGACGTTGAAAAAAGTAAGTTTGTACTTCAAAAAAGAATCCAATCATGCATTTCTTAATTATCTTTGTTTAAACAATCATTAATGGTTATTGAGCGACTAAATATGATAACCAGGTGTTATTGCTGATCAATTTTTGGTCGATTTCGAGCAATAAACTTAATGTATCCAATTATAAATACCTGATGTGGTTAATTTTTCATCAGCATTGTTTATAAAATAAAATAACCTGCCCAGTGCGCGGGCACATTCTCATCGCGCGCGGCACGCTTTGCTCGCAAGTTTCAGCGTGTCTAGTGCGCGCACCTGTTGGATCACGCGATTCGCGCTCCATAACATATTTATCTTACGCAACGCACTCGATCATTGTCCTTCCCCGATGTTTGGGCATATGTCTTTTAAAATTAAGGGTCAAACCATCGACCACTGAAATTTAGTGATTGTGAATTTTCTTTTGTTAACGCTGCTTCGGCTTCAAGAAACACATTTTCATCACGTTTCTTGTCTGAAAAAAAGTTAAAAGTAAATTTTAAGATCTAATTCGAAAAAAATTTTGTTATTTCATTGTACCTTGTGTCCTCTTTCCAAAAATTTAATTTTGTAATTGTTATGTCATTTTTCACGAATAAAAAAACTACGCATCCTATCAAAAAATGATTGATAAATTTGCGGCTCTTTTTTGGGGTGAACAATTTTTGACTCTTCATTTCTTTGCAGCTTGTTTCGTTTATCCAAAAAATTTTTTTATTTTTTCTTTATTTTCATTGTTTTTTTACGAATGAAACAAAAAACTACGCGTCCCATCAAAAAGAGATTGATAACAAAATTGTGAATCTTTTTTGGTTGCACAATTTTTGTTCTTCCATCTTTCCTCGTTTCTTGCGTAGCTTAACGGCAAAATGGAATTTTGGATTTTTCACTATTTTTCGTGCGATCAAAATTTAAATGTTCTATTTTTCAAGAAAATTCCAGAATTTTGTAAACGTATAACTCGGGTAATTTTTTTTCATCGGAAAAAGTCATTAGGATAAATTTTTCGTCCTTTTTAGTACAACAAATAACCGCAGATACAAATTTTCAACTCTTGAAAAAAGTGGTCTCAACATTTTTGCAAATAAATGGTTTCTTTCAATGTTACCGTGTTTACAGCCTGCAACCACAAGGATGACAACGACAGACAGACACAGACGCAAAAACTATTTTTTCTGACATGCATGCATGCAAATAAACTTTCGAATAACAGCAAATAGACAAATTAAAGTAAATAACAATAAAACAAGCCAATTCGTGAGAGAATTTTTAACTAATCAGATTGCCACATCTACGAATGCGAGAATTCTCAAAGTCTTGTAGTGTTACACTGAGAAAACGATCATATTTTTTCAAGGTAATATAGTAATATAGTTTTGTTATTTTTTGTGCAGTAAAATAATTTTGTGTTGAAAAAAATGTTAGTTAATCCGAAAAAGGTTTGGAAAATTTAATGCAAAAAAATAGGGTTTTGCGTGAGTTGAGATTTTCTTGTTAGTTTTGTTGAAAGTTATGTTAATGCAATTTTGCAAGGAATCGATTAGAAGAACTTTTTTGTTCAGTAAAGGTGTTATATTATGTTGGTAACAAAGTTTCAAGAAAGAAAGTTTTCAGGGTTCGCATGTGTTGAGATTTTTCGTTAGATTTGTTACAAGTTATGTAACAGAAATTAGTAGGGAAACCAAAAAGAGTACCTTTTTTGTTAGTGAAAGTGTTATGTTAGGCTTGATTAGCAATTTTCAAGAAAGTAACTTTGCTGGGTTTCACGATTGGTGAGATTTTTGTTACTTTTGTTACAAGTTATGTAACCGAAATTCTGAGAGGAATCAGAAAAGGTGTTTTTCGTTATTAAAAAATAAGTTCTGTTATTAATATTTTAGTAACAATGTTTCAAGAAAGAAAGTTTCTTAGGTTCGCGTTTGTTGAGATTTTTTGTTAGATTTGTTACAAGTTATTTAACAGAAATTATGAGAGGAATCGAAAAGGTTAACTTTTTTGTTGTTAAAAGTGTTATGTTCAAGAATGCAAGTTTACTGGGCTTCGCGTATGTTCAGGTTTTTGTTAGTTTTGTTACAAGTTATGTAGCAGAAATTCTGGAAGGAATCGAAAAGGGTAACTTTTCTAGTTGGAAAATACGATTAGTTATTAAAATTTTTGTTTGTAGGTGAGAACAAAATTTTTTGAACTCTGGTTTGAGAGGCACAATAGTTAATAAACGATCTAATAAAATTGTAATATCAAGATAAGATACAGAACAAGCTTTACATTGTAAAGACCGTTTGAGGAAAACCCCAAATGCATTAGAGAGCTCCCGTGGGAGTCCGTTCGAGGTTAAGCCGCAGTAAAATTGGCCGAAGGGTCCTACACTTAATCCTGAGGGTTGACGACAAAATCACGTTTTGCTAATAAATTCAAAAGACAGAGGTATGTTTAATTTTATACACAAATTTAATTTGAACAAACTGTATTAATCAGGTATTTTTCTATAGAAAAATTCGTTTTTTTCTATGTCAATTTTTTAAATTCGAAATTTGAACAAAATTTCAGCAAAATTCATAATTTGTTGATTTATCTTGTGATTTCTTTACACAAATATAATAAACAAATTCATTATCCAGGCATTTGTCGACAGAAAAATTAGTTTCTTCCAATGTCAGTCCTTTCAGTTGAGAACTTCATGACAATTTCAGCAACACTCATGATGAGTTTATAAATTTTATGATTTTTTAAAAAACAAATTTAATAAACAAATGCATCTATCAGGCATTTTTAGACAGAAAAATTCGTTTTCTTCGATGTCAGCTTTTTTAGTGAGGAACCTTATAATTTCAGCAAATTTCATAATTTTTTTATCAATTTTATGATTTTTTTAAAACAAATTTATTAATCAGGCATCTGTCGACAGAAAAAATCTTTTTTTTTATGTCAGAATTTTTAATTGGGATATTCATGATAAATTCAGCAAATTTCATGATTAGTTGATGAATTTCATGATTTTTTAAAACAAGTTCAACAAACAAATGCATTACTCGAGCATCTGTTAATGGAGAAATTTTTCTTTTTTTGTTAGTCTTTTTAATTGGGAACTTAATGATAATTTCATCAACAC
Source organism: Andricus quercusramuli (assembly GCA_932178445.1). Classification (NCBI taxonomy): domain Eukaryota; kingdom Metazoa; phylum Arthropoda; class Insecta; order Hymenoptera; family Cynipidae; genus Andricus; species Andricus quercusramuli. Next base: position 372,848 of record CAKNXH010062114.1, read on the forward strand.
TCATACTTAGTTGATAAATTTTATGATGTTTCGAAAAAATTTAATAAACATATGCATTATTTTGGTATTTATCAACGAAAAAGTTTTTTTTCAATCTCAGTCCTTTTAGTTTAAGTTTCTTAGAATTTTCCCGTCCACAAATGCCTCAATAATGCATTTTTTTATTAAATTCATTTGAACAAATTATGAGATTGATCATCAAACTATGAATCTTGCTAAAATGATCATTAAGTTCCTAATTTAAAAAATTGAAATCGAAAAAAATGAATTTTTGTGTCAAAATATGCCTGATTAATAAACTTTTATATTAAATTTGTTTATAATTTTAACAATATAAGTCTTAAGAAGAAACTTCTTCATCATTATATTGTTTTCATCCAAATTTCTTGCAAAAGAACTGAAAAAAACGTAAAATTATGGATAATCGTAGAAAACATTCTTTCAACAAATAATTTGTTTACCAGAAATTTTTTTGTTCATTATATAATATTGGAACATCGTTAACTAATGTTACGCTAAAAAAACTCAGGCGAATTCGACAATTTCCCTGTTATTGACGAGCACCTCGAACGTCAAATAGAAAAAGGCCATTTTTTCGTCATATTCGTTCATTTAAAAAAAAATTGAAAGCCTCATTTAAATAGCAGGCACGAAAACTCTCTTTGAAATCTTATCAGCTTTAAAATTTATTTTTTTTGCCGAAATTGGTCCATATTTGTGGGCTGTATGTTATTTTGATACAAAAAAGTCATTTTTCCCCACTGTGCGGTTTTTTTTTGACATACAGCTTGGAGAGAAAGATTGCTGGGCTTCGCGAATTTTCAGGTTTTTTAAAATTTTGTTACAAGTTATGTATCAGAAAATCTGAGAGATAGGTTTTTTTGATTTTTTAACCCTGTTAATGAATGTTAGAGAGAAGGATTCAAAATCAAAAACGTTTTTGAGATTTGAACTTTGCTTTTTGAAATAAACCATGGCAGGGCGGCAGCTCGACGGGGAATTACCTAATATGGGATCTGCGAAGTATGTCGCCAACAAGCACAGACTATCTCAACGTTTGAAACACTTACAAGTGGTCGTCCAAATTTTGAGTACCGTTTATATTTTTCAAATAAAGCTTGGGAAATTCCAGGAAATTTTTGTTTTGATTTTTTATAATAAATTTTGTTAATTTTTTATTTAAAAATCAACTTAGAAATATCACGCAATTGAAAATCTGATTTCATTCATTTCAATACTTAGTTTTCATTCGAATCCAGTTCTATCATTAATTGTTTGAACATTTTTCATGAACATATTCAAAGTTTGGGTATTTTTCAAGGAATAGGCACAATTTGCTTACGGAGGAGCCTAAGAATATCTTTCTGATTATTCTTTTCTATTCTGCATTATAAATTTACAAGAATGATTAATTATTTAAACAATTTCGAATACAAAATTAGGAGTTTGGTTATTTTTCAACGAATAGGCTCAATTATTTACAGAATTAACTAAGAATATATTTCTGATTAGTTCATTATGCTCTTCAAAATTACAAGATTTATTAATTATTCAGAATATTTTCATGAACAAATAAAGAGTTTGGCGATTTGTCAAAGAAACCCTCCCGTCAAACCTCCTGCTCGACATTAATTAAAACCGAGGTTGAAACGGAGCGAATACACAACTCGGTTGTATACGTCGCCGATGGTCATCCATCCGAGTGCTATATGCGCTCGAAATGGCTTGACATCTGGACTCTTCTCGAATCGAGATTATTTACTGTGTATTCCTATCATAAAAGGGAGGTTGCAATTATATCTCGAAAATTGAAGCCGATTCTCTCTTCAGCTATTGGTTGGATTTAAATTCGCCACCTATTATCTCGAAAACTGAAGCTGATTCTCTCTTCACCTATTGGGTGGATTTAAATTCGCCGCCTATGCTTTAGAATCGAGATTAGAATCGAGATCAGCCGATGTGCACCAAAGGGCGTTCTAGAATAATTTTTAGGTTAGGAACAGAGCTGCGTATTATGAAGCCGAGGCATGTGCATTGTGCACTATTCATGTGCACATTGATGTTTGATGATGGCTGACGATATGGACGTAAGAACTCATCGCATGGGGGGAGGTGGCTCCAGTCTAATAGGGGAAAACCAGCTGCATGATGGTGGCTAAGAATTTGCGGCGTTGTGCCGGCTATGTACGTTCCCCCCTTACGGATTGAGGGTGACACCACGAGCCACTCACGCTGAGTCTATGAGTTCTTACGTCTATGGTTGATTGCCGAGTGATTTGTATTTGCTTGGTCTACAATGTTTTAATTTGTATCCATTACGTGTCAAACGTTCGCATCTTCATATAAAAAGAGGAATTACAAAATCAAAATATCTACAATTTGAACGTTACAATTTTAATTATTTTATTTACATAAAAACAATTTCATTCGTAAATAACTTTAAGATATGTTGAGAAGTTTAAAAAAATTACCTTTTCAAGAAGTACGAAATATTTCATAACACTGCAAAGTGTTCATTGTCATTCCTAAGAAAATTGATAATTACCACAATTATCAAAACATACTCTCGAAGATTTTAGAAGCCATTTTTTTCTATTTCAAAATGTAAAACAATTTCATGAAAAATTTTATTGATTTTATTAAATATGTACCAGTTATGAAAAAATTTCTAAAATAATGAAAAATTTATAAATATTCCAAAAAGTCTAAAACAAAAGATAGAATTTTGAACATTTTGAAATTTAATTTTAAATATTTTTCGGAATTTTACATGATCTTAAGATAATTACAAAATCACTATATCTACAATTTGAGCGTTACAATTTTAATTCTTTTATCTAAAAACAATTTCATTTGTAAATGGCTTCCGTTTTCGGTACCGATCGTGAGAGAACTCTTTAGTGTCAAGTGTTGCGTTTTTTGGCTTAGGTGAAGGGAATCAGCGTGTGTGGTGGCAGAAAGGGCAGTGAGTGCGAGGTTCAGGTGTAAAGGAAGAAGGGTGAGTAAAGGCAAGTGTGTAAAGGGTGAAAGTAAGGTGTGAGAAAGGAAAATTAGAGCGTGCACATTTTTTTGAGGTTAGGAGTAGAAAAATAGTTGTCTGGCAAGGGGGGGTAAGAGGTAGGCAAGCTAAGAGCGGGAAACGTTGAGGACTACTTGGTAAGGTAGGAATGCCGATCATACGAAGTCCACAAACGGGCGACAGAGGGCAGGGAATGGATGAAGCAAGGGCTGACGATATTGGTAGCGCGGGTGGTGGGGAGAAGGAAGAAATGGTCAGTAGCGAGGAGGAGGCGCTCGAGACACCGACCAGGGTCGGATGGACAGAGAGAAGGGGGTCAGGCACGAGCCAGAAACGAGGGAGACCGTCAAATGTACAGCTCCTCAACAGGCTAGGTAGCGCAGGGTCTAATTGGAGTCTGAATGAATGGCAAAAAAAGGTGAGCGCGACTAGCAGTGAAGGGGAAGAAAAAAGAAAAAGAAAGGAAGGGGAAGATGATTCTGAAATGGACAAGGAGAACAAAAAAGTTAAGATCAAACGAAAAATACCAGACAGAGATATGCGGGATGGGGGGATGTTTGAGAAGCTGGAAGCCCTTATAAAAGGATTTAGAGAGAAAACAAGGAAGAGTCTGGAAGATATGAATAGGCAGGGAAAAGAAGTTAGGGGGGAAGTGAGAAAAGTAAGAGAAAAGTGGGAAGAGTGAGATAAACTCTGGAAAGAGGAGAAAGACAAGGTATGGGGTAAACTAGAGACCATAGAGAATAGACAGAGAGAGATTGACGAACAAACAAATGGGGAGATAAAACAACTGGAAGAACGGATAAGCAAATTAGAAGTTACGAATGAGCATATGGGGAAGGAAACAGAGAGTGCGGGAAAAATAGAAGGGAGTGATAACGTGCAAAATGAGAATGAAAGATTGAAGAAGAGAGTGAGTGAGATTGAAAGAAGGTTGGGAGGGGAAGAAAGGGCGAAGAGGAAAAATAACATAGTAATCAAGGGATTGAAAATAGAGAGTGAAACAGGGGAAATTGAAATCAAAAATCTGCTGAGAGATATTGGAGTTCAGCTAAGCGTAGAAGGAGTTAAGAGAATAGGAGGGACAAAGGAAGGAAAAGAAGGAATGTTTATTGTAAAAATAGAGAGTGAGGAGGAGAAAAAGAAAATTATGGAGAACAAAAAATTATTGAAAGGAAGAAGGGAAAGAATCGAAGAGGATCTGACATGGAGGGAGAGGAAAAGGAGATGGCAAATAGACCAGAGGGCATGGATAGAGAGGAAAAAGGGGCACATGGTATGGACAGGGAGAGGCAGATTATGGATAAATGGGGAGGAATGGTTCTGGGACGAGGAATCAGAAGAAATAAGGAAGAAGGGAAAAAGAGTTGAGAAAGGTAGAAAAAAGGAAGATACAAAAGAGGTTAGCGATCAAACAGAGGGGTTTCCAAAAAGCAAGGCGGAAGAAAAGTGAGGAAGATAGAAGAGGGAAGGGATGGGAAAAACGTAAAAATAGCTTTCTGGAATGTGTCAAGCTTGAAGAACAAGAATGAAGGTTTTTGGCGGGAGTTAGAAAAATGGGATGTGATTATGATGAGTGAAACCTGGGCAGATGAGAAGGATTGGAAGGGGATGAAAAGGATGTTACCTAAAGGTTATGTGTGGACAATGCAAGAAGCAAGAAAGGAATACGTTGAAGGTAGAGGGATGGGCGGGTCTCAGGGGTGAGAAAAGAACTGGCAGCAAAAGGATGAAAAGAGGAGGATAGGGAGGGAAAGGATGGAACAATGGTAAGAAGGATTATAATTGGAAAAGTCAAAATATCAGTGGTTTGTGTATATAGAAGAAGAGGGGAAGAGGAAGGTTGGAGAGTAATAAGGAGGTGGATGGAGGAAAAGAAGGAAGAGTTGGTTTTTATAGGAGGTGACTTGAATGCTTGGACTGGCGAGCAAGGGGGAGGGACTTGGGATGAAGAAGAGGAGGCCCATATAAACATAGGGAGATAGACAGGGAGGGGAGGAGGTTACTAGAAGTAATAGGAGAAACAGGATGGTTCATATGTAATGGCAATATGAAAGGAAATGAGAAGGGAGAGATCACATTTATAGGTAAGGGAGAAACGGTAATAGACTACATCTTGGCGGAAGAAAGAATAAGGAATATGATATGCAGTATGAAGGTGGGGAATGAGATAGGGTCCGAGCACTTCCCAGTAATAGCTACACTGAAAAGTGGCGTCCATAAGCGTGGCAGAGGGAGAAAGGAAAGAGGGGGGGGGGGAAGGAACACGAAAATGGGAGTCTGGAGGGTAGATAAATTAAAAGTGTTTGAACAGAAGATGGAAAAGGAGAATGTTAGATATGAAAGGAGGAGGGAGTAGAATCGTTAATTGAAAGGTTGAAAGGGTCGATTGAGAAGGTGAGGGATGAGATAGGTACAAAAGAAGGAAGAGAAGACGGAAAGAGAGGCTGGTGGGACGAGGAATGTAGGGAGAGTAAGGAGAGAATGAAAGAGTCTGTAAGAAAATGGAGGAAAGGAGAAATAGAGAAGGCGGAGTACAACAGTAGAAAAAGAGAACATGAGAAGATGCTGGAAGGAAAAAAGCAAAGGGGAAAGGAGAAATACAAGGAAGAAGTAGAAAAAGCAATCAAAGAAGGTAGGGTCTGGGATGTGACGAACAGGGAAAGAGGAGGAAGGAAGGGCGTGAATGAAGAAATAGAAATGGATGAATGGACGGGTTATTTTAAGGGTATGCTAGGGGGAGAACAAAATAGGATCAAAGGGGAAAATAGAAAGACAGTCCAGGGAGAAATGGAGGAAGCGAACGAAATAACAAGAGAAGAAGTGAATGAGGCGATAGATTGACTGATAAGAAACAAGGTCACAGGAGAGGATGGTTGCCGGAGGAGTGGAGGACAGGGCTGGTGGTACCGCTTGTCAAGAAAGGGGATTGTAAGAAGGTAGAAGAGTACAGAGGGATCACCCTCATGCCTGTGGGTTATAAAATATACGCGGAAATTCTAAGAAAAAGGTTGGAGAGTCAGATGGAAGAGAAACAAAGTATCCCACACAATCAGACGGGATTTAGAAAAGGGATGGGAACAATAGATAACATTTACGTACTCAACTACTTGGTTAACAGAAACTTAGGGAGAAAAAAAGGGAAATTAGTAGCCTTGTTCATAGATTTTAAAGCAGCTTTTGACTCAGTGAGTAGAAAAGTGCTATGGCAATCAATGTAAGAGAGGAGAATAGAAGAGGGGCTGGTGGAGAGGATAACGGAAATTTTTACTGAATCCAGGATTAGGGTGAAGATACGCGGGGAAGAAGGGGAGGTGTTCTGGATAGGTAGAGGTCTAAGGCAAGGGTGCCCGCTGAGTCCACTAATTTTCAATATGCTGCTGGCAGACCTAGAGGAGAAGCTAAAGGAGAAAGGGAAAGGGGGGACGATCCTGGGTAATAGCAAACTATACTCCCTAGCATACGCGGACGAAGTAGTTCTAATAGCAGACAATGAGAAGGGGATGAACCTAATGATAAGAATTTTCGAAGAGTACGTGGGAACAAAAGAACTGACGGTGAACGTGGGAAAGACCAAGGTGATGTGCTTCAGAAATAGAAAGACCAAAATAGGTTACGTTTGGAAGATGAACGGACAAACAGTGGAAAGTGTGGAGGAGTTGTTACCTAGGTTTTTGGTTTGAATCAGGAGGGGGAAACGATTTGCAGGTGAGGAAAAGAATCGAAAGTGCGAGTAAAGTAATGGGCCAAGTATGGGGTATAGGAAAGAGAAGGTTCAAGGACGCTTGGAGAATGAGGGTTTGGTTGTTTGATGCGTTGGTTTGGGCGGTGTTGTGTTGTGGAGTGGAGGTTTGGGGATGGAAGGAACATAGGAAAGTGGAAAGCATGCATGAGAGATTTCTGAGATGGATAATGGGGGTTAGTTGGAGTTGCCCAGGATACATGATGAGGGAAGAACTAGGAAGGGAAAAAATGGTAACTAGAGAAATTGAGAGAGCCTGGAGGTTTGGAGAGAAGCTGAAAAGGGGAGAGAGAAGCAGAATAGCACAAGTATGCTTAGACGAAGTTCGGAACAAGGAGACGAGAGGCAATTTGGGAAATTCAAAATGGGAGGAAGATAGGAAAAAAATGAGGAGTGTTTGTGATATACAGGAAGGGGTTCTGGATGGGCAGAACATTGGACTAGAGCTATTAGTAACACAAGGAGAGGAGAGATGGAGAAAGATTATGGATTCGAAGTACAATAGATGGTATATGATGGTCAAAGGGGTGACGGAACCAGAATATTTGCAAAAGATGAAAAAGGAAGACAAATGGATTAGGGTGATACGGTTTAGAATGGAGGAAGGAGTGAGAGCTTGTAGATATTGGATGGATGAAGAGGACAATCTGTGCAGAGTATGTGGGTACGAAGTGGAGTCATGGGCACATGTGTTAGAGAGGTGTACAGGAGAGGAAGATGGACAGTTGAGTGTAGATGAATGTGTAAGATGGATTTTGTATGGTAATGGACAGGGAGTGATGTGGATGAAAAAACTGGAAGAAATAAGAGAAAGCAAGAGATCAGGGCAGAGCCAAACGGGTAATCCTGTGTAAAGGAAAGTAACTTGTAAAAATTTAAAATTTTTAAATCGGTGAAAATGCATTTGATGGTAAGAGAAAACGGAAGCCCGGGAAGATCGCTCATTGTCTGTAGTTTAAGAAGAATAGTACTAAGATTATTGTTATTATGTAGGGCGATGCTTTAGAAAATAAGTAGCGGTTAAGGTAGACTAAGGATGAAATGTAAACATATGTACAGGGAGCGGAGGCCCTCAAACCCGTAAAAGGGAGAGTTTAAATATACAATACAAGACAATTTCATTTGTGAATAACTTTCAGATATATTGAGAAGTTTTAAAAAAAGTCCGTAATATTTCATAATACTGGAAAGTTTTTATTATGATTCCTAAGAAAGTTGATAATTAACACAATTATCAAAACATACTTCCGAAGATTTTATAAGCCATTTTTTTCTATTTCAAAATGTAAAAAAATTTCATGAAAAATTTGATTGATTTCATTAAATATGTACAAGTTATGGAAAAATTTCTAAAATAATAAAAAATTTATAAATATTTCAAATAGTCTAAAACAAGCTGTAGATTTTTGAATATTTTGAAATTTAATTTGAAATATTTTTATGAATTTTACATGATCTTAAAATAATTACAAAATCAAAATACCTACAATTTTGACGTTGCAATTTTAAATCTTCTATTTAAAAACAATTTCATTTGTAAATAACTTTAAAATATACTTGGAAGTTTTGAAAAATTACCTTTTTAAGAAGCACGAAATATTTCATAATACTGGAAAGTGTTTATGTATGTATGTATATTTAATCTCTCCCTTTTACGGGTTTGAGGGTCTCCGCTGCTTATATTCTAATGCTTCACCTTATCTAATAAGAATACTATTAATACTATTCTTCTTACTTCTAAAATGAGCGATCTTCCAGGGCTTCCGTTTTCTGTTACCATCAAATGCATTTTCACCGATTTAAAATTTTTAATTTTTTACTGGTTACTTTCCTTTAAACAGGATTACCGGTTTGGCTCTGCCCTGAACCCTTGCTCTCCCTTTCGCCTTAAGCTTCTTCTCTAAGCCTTCCACCAGCATATTAAAGAGCAGCGGACTCAACGGGCACCCTTGCCTGGGACCTCTTTCTGTCCAGGAAACCTCCCCTTTTTTTCCCCCTATCCTCACCCTAATCCTGGTTTCAGTAAAAATTTCCTTTATCCTCTTCACTAACCCTTCTTCTATTCCCCTCTCTTTCATTGCCTGCCATAGAACTTTTCTATTGACTGAGTCAAAAGCTGCTTTAAAATCTATGAACAAGGCTACTAATTTCCCTTTTTTTCTCCCTAAGTTTCTGTTAACCAAGTAGTTGAGTACGTAAATGTTATCTATTGTTCCCATCCCTTTTCTAAATCCCGTCTGATTGTGTGGGATACTTTGTTTCTCTTCCATCTGACTCTCCAACCTTTTTCTTAGAATTTCCGCGTATATTTTATAACCCACAGGCATGAGGGTGATCCCTCTGTACTCTTCTACCTTCTTACCATCCCCTTTCTTGACAAGCGGTACCACCAGCCCTGTCCTCCACTCCTCCGGCAACCCTTCTCCTTTCCAGACCTTGTTGCACATCTTCCACATCCCTTCCCTAATCCCTTCTCCTCCATACTTTAACTCTTCGTTCTCCATACCATCCTCTCCTGTGGCCTTGTTTCTTTTCAGTCTATCTATCGCCTCATTCACTTCTTCTCTTGTTATTTCGTTCGCTTCCTCCCTTTCTCCCTGGACTGTCTTTCTATTTTCTCCTTCGATCCTATTTTGTTCTCCCCCTAGCAGACCCTTAAAATAATCCTTTCATTCATCCATTTCTATTTCTTCATTCACGCCCCTCCTTTCTCCTCTTTCCCTGTTTATCACATCCCAAACCCTACCTTCTTTGATTGCTTTTTCTACTTCTTCCTTGTATTTCTCCTTTCCTTTTCGCTTTTTCCCTTCCAGCATCCTCCCATGTTTTCTTTTCCTCCTGTTGTACTCCGCCTTCTCTATTTCTCCTTTCCTCCATTTTCTTACAGACTCTTCCAATCTCTCCTTACTCTTCCTGCATTCCTCGTCCCACCAGCCTCTCTTTCCCTCTTCTCTTCCTTCTTCCGTGCCTATTTCATCCCTTATCTTCTCAATCGACCCTTTCAAACTTTCAATCAACAAGTCTACTTCCTAATCCTTTTCATATCTAACGTTCTCCTGTTCCATTTTTTGTTCAATCACTTTTAATTTACCTACCCCCCAGTCTTCCATTTTCGCGTTTCTTCCCCCCCCCCTGGTTCCTTTCGCCCTCTGCCGCGCTTGTGGACGCCACCTTCCAATGTCGCTATTACTGGGAAGTGCTCGGACCCTATCTCATTCCCCACCTTCATACTGCATCCACAGTGGGAGTCTGTAACCCATACGTGGCGCGTCCCCGGGTGGCGGATAGGGGAATGCTCGCTGGAAACAGAGGGTAGGGCTTAAATAAAATAGGCCCCGCGGACCAAACAGAATGGGTGGACACACCAAGAGAAAACCACGACCTCTTCCTGTTGCCGCCCTGTACCGAGGGTTCCTGCTGAATACGGTTACACTACTCAATAAGCAGTCGCAGGTTATGTCCAGGGATGGTCCCGAAGGAAAAACCTCCAAGCCAAGGCGTTAATCCACCGTGCCGAAGGCTGCATGGCACCAGGGGTGCGGTGTCACTAACGGTGTCTCTAGGATACCAGGTTGCCTTCTAGTGTATACAAACCTTACCCCCGCATGCGGGGCTCTGCGGAGGTGGACTTTTATTTCCCTAGCTACTCGTGGGAATTTAAATGGCGCATAATTTACAAACAGAAAATAGGAGTATATGTGAGGAGTTGGGAGCTGATCTGAACGCAGTGGTGGAGATCTCTGATTTCTACCAAAAGACGCCGGCTAGGTAAGACCGAATATCGGTTAAAGCAAATGTAAAGGTTTGTCAAGATCATGTAAATGAACTGAAGGTTGTATTGGCAGAAATGCAAGATTTCTGCGGTACGAAAAGGAACATGTTCATGCCAATTAGGCATGGACTGAATAAGGCGAGGGAAATCCTGCAGAGTCTGCATTACAGCATACGCATGGTTAGTGCGTGCTACCAAGACGCGATAAAATACACTGCAAAGGAAGTAATGAAGAAGCACAAGGGGATGGCTAATGTGAGCAAAGAGACCAGTCAAGACGGTACTGAAACTGAAGAAACCGAGGAAGCTCCCGCTCCCCATCAGCGGAAGCGAGAGAGGGAGCCCACCTTGAGTCCCGTAGAGGCTGGCTCCTCAAAACAAAAGAAGAAGAAGCCGAGGACCCGCAACACCATCGTGGCGTCCTCGACTCTGAAGGGCGTGGATGTGGAGGGGATCGCCTCTACACCTTCACACACGAAGAAGGAGAAACTTAAGAGAGCCCGACCCGAGGCGGTTTTGATAAGACCGGCTGAGGGTTCGAGCTATGCGGAGGTACTGAGGAACCTCAAACAGAAGGTGAAACCGTCCACCCATGGCGTAAAAATCAGGGGGGGGGGGTAGGCAGACCCGAAGGGGAGAGGTTCTGGTTGAGGTAGGGCCGGCTGCGGACGGCAGATCAAAGCTGTCCGCGGCCATTAAGGAAGCAATAGGGAGTAGGGGGAACGTACGCGATCTCGTTCCCCGCATCGAAGTTGAGGTCCTGGACCTCGACCTTATTACGGATGCAGAAGATGTGGAGGCTGCGGTCCGAAAGCTTTTCGGGAAAGCAGCAACGGGAGAGGTGAAGGTTAGCATGACGAGGAAGGCCTTCAGAGGTAATCTGAGGGCCTTTGTCGAAATGAAGGAGGACCTGGCGAAGAGACTTCTCCGCACGGGACACCTCAAAGTGGGGTGGGTCTCCTGTCGTGTGCGGAGGAAGACAGAGTCTACAAGGTGTTACCGCTGCCTGGGCTTCGGCCATATGGCGGTGGGATGCAAGGGTCCGGACCGGACCCAGGCATGCTGGAGGTGCGGAAAAGAGAGCCATAGGGCTGTGGCGTGCGAAAGTGCGCCGCAGTGCTACCTCTGCGCCGCTAAAGGAGAGAAATCCCGGACGGACCATCTGCCCGGGACTATGAGGTGTTGGTCGTTCCGAGAGGCAGCCTTATCGAGGAAACCTCAAGGACGACCAAGCTAAAGAATATCACCCAACCAGGATGCCGAAAGCCGACGAGCCCGGGTTGTGGTACCACCGCACCGCTGAGGACGATGCGTGCATCTTGGTTGGGTGATGGTTTGAAGAATGCCAAGCTGGCAGGTAAAAGTAGAAGCCGAAGCACGGCTTAATGGCCTTTTGCCTGGGACTCCGAAGCAATGTCTACTGCATCGCTTCGGAGCCCCATGCCAAAAACCTGGGACTCTGAAGTAATGCGATAAGCGGTTCCGGAGTCCTGGGTTGGCGGGAAAAGGATTTAAGGTTTAGTGGGTAGGTGCCGTTTGGTAAGTCCCACACTCACCTTCGTTCCTTGTGGACTGCGCGCCCATGTGTGCATCTCACGTGTATATATTTTAAATGTATATGCGTGGGATGCATATATTGGGCTCGTGTTCCCCAATGTTCGAGTGTGGTCAGTGCATGAGCATTTTCCGTTTTACTCCTTTAGAAAAAAAAAGAAAAAAAAACCTTCGTACTGCATACCATATTTCTCATTCTTTCTTCCGCCAGGATGTAGTCTATCACTGTTTCTCCCTTACCTATAAATGTGATCTCTCCCTTCTCATCTCCTTTCATATTGCCATTAAATATGAACCATCCTGTTTCCCCTATTACTTCTAGTAACCTCTTCCCCTCCCTGTCTATCTCCCTACGTTTGGAGCTCCTTATATAGGCCTCCTCTTCTTCATCCCAAGTCCCTCCCCCTTGCTCGCCAGTCCAAGCATTCAAGTCACCTCCTATCAAAACCAACTCTTCCTTCTTTTCCTCCATCCACCTCCTTATTACTCTCCAACCTTCCTCTTCCCCTCTTCTTCTATATACAAAAACCACCGCTATTCTGACTTTTCCAATTATAATCCTTCTTACCATTGTTCCATCTTTTTCCTCCCTATCCTCCTCTTTTCTTCCTTTTGCTTCCAGTTCTTTTCTCACCCCTGAGACCCGCCCATCCCTCTGCCTTTAACGTGTCCCTATCTTGCTTCTTGCATGGTCCACACATACCCTTTAGGTAACATCCTTTTCATCTCCTTCCAATCCTTCTCATCTGCCCAGGTTTTACTCATCATAATCACATCCCATTTTTCTAACTCCCGCCAAAAACCTTCATTCTTGTTCTTCAAGCCTGACACATTCCAGAAAGCTATTTTTACGTTTCTCCCATCCCTTCCCGCTTCTATCTTCCTTACTTTTTTTCCGCCTTGCTTTTTGGAAACCCCTCTGTTTGATCGCTAACCTCTTTTGTATCTTCCTTTTTTCTACCTTTCTCAACTCTTTTTCCCTTCTTCCTTATTTCTTCTGATCCCTCGTCCCAGAACCATTCCTCCCCATTTATCCATAATCTGTCTCTCCCTATCCATACCATGTGCCCCTTTTTCCTCTCTATCCATGCCCTCTGGTCTATTTGCCATCTCCTTCTCCTCTCCCTCCATGTCAGATCCTCTTCAATTCTTTCCCTTCTTCCTTTCAATGATTTTTTGTTCTCCATAATTGTCTTTTTCTCCTCCTCACTCCCTACTTCAACTATAAACATTCCTTCTTTTACTTCCTTTGTCCCTGCTATTCTCTTAACTCCTTCTACGCTTACCTGAACTCCAATATCTCTCAGCAGATTTATGATTTCCACCTCCCCTGTTTCACTCTCCATTGTCACTCCCTTAACTATTATGTTATTTTTTCGCTTTACCCTTTCTTCCCCTTCCAATCTTCTTTCAATCTCACTCAGTCTCTTCTTCAATCTTCATTCTCATTTTGCACGTTATCACTCCCTTCTACTTTTCCCGCACTCTCTGTTTCCTTCCCCATATGCTCATTCCTAACTTCTAATTTGCTTACCCGTTCTTCCAGTTGTTTTATCTCCCTATTTGTCTGTTCGTCAATCTCTCTCTGTCTATTCTCTATGGTCTCTAGTTTACCCCATACTTTGTCTTTCTCCTCTTTCCAGAGTTTATCCCACTCTTCCCACTTTTCTCTTACTTTCCTCACTTCCCCCCTAACTTCTTTGCCCTGCCTATTCATATCTTCCAGACTCTTCCTTGTTTCCTCTCTAAATCCTTTTATGAGGGATTCCAGCTTCTCTCCTATTTACAATCTTTCCATCTCCATTCCTCTTCCTCCTTCCTTCTCTTCATCTCCATCTCACCCAACACTCCCTTCACCCATGCTACTGCCCTTTTACCCCCCTTTTCATGCAACAATACCTCCGTGCTTATCTCACTTCGTTCCACCTCCACGCACTCCTCCAACCAGTGATCCACTCTTGCATCCCCCTCTCCACACAGTTCACACACCCTCTTCTCCCGCGAGAGCCAGAACCTATTGAAACCCTCCATGCACCCACACCTCATCCTCGCTATAAGCTCCTGACTTCCTTTCTCTCCTT
>CAKNXH010062115.1:372-10715 GCA_932178445.1 Andricus quercusramuli
TTTATCTTCTTGGTTAAAAATTTAATTATTTGTTTAACAATTAATTTTTTGGGTCAAGAAATCATAAATTTAGTTGACAAATCATCTAATTGTTTGAAAATTCATGTATGTCGTGAATAATTAATTTTTTTTGTAGAAAATTTATCTTGTTGTCTTTCAATTGGTGTTCTTTAGTGGAATTCAACTTTTTGGTAGAAACATCAATTATTACGTCTTTCGTTGGGAATTCAAATTTCGTGGTTAAAAAATCTACTAGATAATTTTGAATTCAACTACTTTTTGAAAATTAATTTTCGTTTGATTTGAAAATTCATATTTTCGAGTTGAAAATTTATCTCTTTTGGTAGAAAATTAATTTTCTTGATTGAAAATTCATCTTTTTGGCGAAAAACTTTAATATTTTGTTGAAAATTCATTTTTTTTGTTTGAAAATTCATTTTTTCACCTGAAAATTCAGCAATTCCATTTTTATTGAAAATTTATTTTTTCACTTAAAAATTCAACTAATTGAAAAGTCATGCATTTGGTTAAAACCTTGGCTTTTTCGGTAGAAAATTGATCCTCTTAGCTATTTATCTTCTTGGTTAAAAATTTAATTATTTGGTTAAAAATTAATTTTTTGGGTCAAAAATTCATAAACTTAGTTGAGAAATCAACTAATTCATATTTCTTGGTTAAAAAATCTACTAGTTGATTTTAAATTCAACTACTTTTCGAAAAATTAATTTTCGTTTGATTTGAAAATTCATATTTTCGAGTTGAAAATTTATCTCTTTTGGTAGAAAATTAATCTTCTGGATTGGAAATTCATCTTTTTTGGTGGAAATTTTCAATATTTTGTTGAAAATCTGGTTTTTTTCAATTAATTTTTTCATCTGAAAATTCACGAATTCCATTTTTATTGAAAATTTATTTGTTACTTAAAAATTCAACTAATTTGTTGAAAAGTCATGCATTTCGTTAAAACCTTGTTTTTTTTTTGGTAGAAAATTAATTTCCTTGGCTATTTTTCTTCTTAGTTAAAAATGTAATTATTTGGTTAAAAATTAATTTTTTGCGTCAAAAATTCATAAATTTAATTGACAATTCAGCTAATTCATATTTCTTGGATAAAAAATCTACTAGTTGTTTTTAAATTCAACTACTTTTTGAAAAATTAATTTTTGCTTGAGTTAAAAATTCATATCCTTGAGTTGAATTTTTATCTTTTTCGGTAAAAAATTAATCTTCTTGAATAAAAATTCATCTCTTTTGCTGGAAATTTTCAATACTTTATTGAAAAAAATTTTTTTCAAATTAATTTTTTCACCTGAAAATTCACGAATTCCATTTTTATTGAAAAGTTTTTTTTTCCCCTTGGAAATTCAACTAATTGGTTGAAAAGTCATGCATTTTGTTGAAACCTTGTCTTTTTTGGTAGAAAATTAATCTTCTTGGTTGAAAATTTAATTATTTGGTTGAAATTAATTTTTTGGGTCAAGAGTACATAAATTTAGTTGACAAATCAACTAATTGTTTGAAAATTCAGGTATTTTGTCGAAAATTCATCTTTTTTTATAGAAAATTAATCTTGTTGGTTAGAAATTCATCCTGTATGGTTAAAAATTCAATTTTTTTGTTGCAAATTAATTTGTTTTAGTTGAGTGTCTTTTGATTCTTCTTCTTTAGTTGAATTAAACTTCTTGGTAGAAACATGAAATATTACATCTTTCGTTGGGAATTCATTTTTCTTGGTTAAAAAATCTACTAATTGCTTTTAAATTCAAGTACTTTTTGAAAAATTAATTTCTTTTTTTGAGTTGGAAATTCATATTTTTGAGTTGAAAATTTAACTGTTTTGTACAAAATACATTTTTTCTGTTAAAAATTAATTTTTTGACCTAATATTGTGGTGATTGCATTTTTTGGTTAAAAAAATATCTTTTCCAGTTGAAAATTCAGCTATTTGGTTTGAAATTCATCTTTCTTGATTACCAATTCATCTAATTCGTTGAGGATTCAACTATTTTGTTAAAAATTAGTTTTTTTATCTCGTTCAATTCAACTGCTTGAAAATTAATCTTTTGGTAGAAAATTCATCGGTTATGGTTCAAAAGACTTCTCCGTTCCAAGTCAAAATTACTTTTATTGCCAAAAATTTATTGTACCAAATCGGAATTATATTTATTTATACCATAATTTAATTTAATTTGCAAAAAAAGGATTTTTAAATTCAAACAAATTCAGATTTGGAACAAGAAATTTTTTAACTTTGACGAATTCTGACTTGCACCAGGAATTGTTTTTGTAAATTTCTTTTTTATAACTCAGAATTAAAATTCTTTCCAACAAAATATTGAATTTTTTAACTGAATAGTAAAATTTGCAGAAAAAAGTGTAAATTACGAATAAAATAGTCGAATTTTCATATAAAATCGTAAATCTTAAGAAAAATAATTTGATACAAAGCAGTTTAAATTTCAATCAAGCAGTTAAATTTTCAATAAAAAAAGATTGATTCTCAATAAAAAATATGATAGTTGATATTTTAAGAAAAACGGATTTTTGTATTAAATTAAAAACAGTTGGCTTTAACAAAAAAAGATTAATCCTCGCAACGAAAAATTCAATAGTTGATATTTCAACAAACAAATATTTGAATTAAAAAAATAAAACAATTGAATTCCACTGCAAAAGTCCATTTTTCAATGAAATAGTTGGATAATTTGTTAAACATTGCACCAAGTAGTTGATTTTTCAATCAAGAAGTCAATTTACTTTAAATTCTTGTTATCTACCAAAAATAACAAATTTACAACAAAAAATATAATTTTTCAAGGAAATTTTCTATTGAAAAAATTATTTTTTTGATAAAAAGATAAAAATTTAACAAAATCGTTAAATCTGCAAGCAATGTAAAGGAATATTTAACAGCGTAGTTCAACTTTCAACCGAATACTCAAATTTTCAACCAAAAAAGATGAGTCCTTAATTTTTAACGTATTTTCAGACTAGATGGAGATATGAATTAAAAATTATTTTGAATTAATTTTTTCGGAAAAAAAAATTCTCCTTCCGCTTCGCTGGGAATCGAACCTCAAAATTTCAGATTGCCGGTCGGAGAGAGGAACTTTCTTCAGGGCATCCGTATTATCATCAGAGAATAAAGAAATTAGGAGAAGATCTTAAAACAAAAAAAAATTAATATAAAATATTTTTAATTCATATCTCCATCTAGTCTGAAAAGACGTTAAAAATTTGTCTGTTATTCTCTAACGATAACACAGATTCCTTGAAAATTTTGATTTACCACCTGGAAAAATAATGCTATTTAATTTTTAATTCATATCTCCATCAAGTCTGAAAAGACGTTAAAAAATTTGTTATTTTCGAAAGGAGAATATCTTTTTTTGGAAAAAATTAATTAAAAATAATTTTTAACTCCTACCTCTATCTAGTCTGAAAAGACGTTGAAAATATTCTGTTATTCTCTGACGATAATACAGATTTCTTGAAAAATTTGATTCAACACCTGGCAAAATAATGCGTGTATTTTCTGAAAAAAGTTTTTTCTCTTGATCTCTCTAGTAGCTTATTGGGAAAGCACTCGACCGGCAATCGGAAGTTCTGTGGTTCGATTCCCAGCGGAGCGAAAGGAGAAGAACCTATTTTCAGATAAAAAAATTAATTAAGAATAATTTTAAATTCATATCTCTGTCTAGTCTGAAAAGACGTGGAAAATTTTCCGTTATTCTGTTACAATGATACAGATTTCTTGGAAAATTTGATTTACCACGTAGCAACATAATGCTAATTCATTTTTAAGTCATATTTTCATCTAGTCTGAAAAGAAGTTCAAAAATTTATGTTATTCTCGAAAGGAAAATATCATTTTTCAGAAAAAAATTAATTGAATACAATTTTCAATTCATATCTCCATCTAGTCTGAAAAGACGTTAAAAATTTGTCTGTTATTCTCTAAAAATAACACAGAATCCTTGAAAAATTTGATTCACTACCTGGAAAAATAATGCTAATTAATCTTTAATTCATATCTCCATCTAGTCTGAAAAGACGTTAAATTTTTTTTGTTATTTTCGAAAGGAGAATATCTTTTTTTGGAAAAAATTAAGTAAAAATAATTTTTAACTCATATCTCAATCTAGTCTGAAAAGACGTTGAAAATTTTCCGTTGTTGTGTTACGATAATACAGATTCCTTGAAAAATTTGATGTACCACGTGGCAAAATAAAGCTAATTAATTTTTAATGCATATCTCCATCTAATGTGAAAAGAAGTTGAAAAATTTCTGTTATTCTCGAAAGAAGGAGATCATTTTCCAGAAAAAAATAAATTGAAAATAATTTTTAATTCACATCTCCATCTAGTCTGAAAAGACGTTAAAGATTTGTCTGTTATTCTCTAACGATAAGACAGATTCCTTGAAAAATTTGATTTACTACCTGGAAAAATAATGCTAATTAATTTCCTATTCATATCTTAATCTAGTCTGAAAAGACGTTCAAAATGTTCTGTTATTCTCTGACGATAATACAGATTCCTTGAAAAATAATGCGTGTATTTTCTGAAAAAAGTTTCTTCTCTTCATCTCTTTAGTAGCTTATTGGGAAAGCACTCGACCGGCGATCGGAAGTTCTGTGGTTCGATTCCTAGCGGAGCGAACGGAGGAGATCTTTTTTCAGATAAAAAGATTAATTAAGAATAATTTTTAACTTATATCTCTATCTAGTCTGAAAAGACGTGGAAAATTTTCCGTTATTTTGTTACGATAATTCAGATTTCTTGGAAAATTTGATTTACCAAGTGACAAAACAATGCTTATTAATTTTTAATTCATATCTCCCTCTAATCTGAAAAGACGTTGAAAAATTTCTGTTATTCTCGAAAAGAAGGAGATCATTCTCCAGAAACAGATCAATTGAAAATAATTTTCAATTCATATCTTTGTCCAGTCTGAAAAGACGTTGAAAATGTGTCTGTTATTCTCTAACGATAACACAGATTACTTGGAAAATTTGATTTACTACCTGGAAAAAAAAATGCTAATTAATTTTTAATTCATATCTCCATCTAGTCTGAAAAGACGTTAAATTTTTTTTGTTATTTTCGAAGGAGAATATATTTTTCTGGAAAAAATTAAATAAAAATAATTTTTAACTCATATTTCAATCTAGTCTGAAAAGTCGTTAAAAATTTTGTTATTCTCTGACAATAATACAGATTCCTTGAAAAATTTGATTTAACACCTGGCAAAATAATGCGTGTATTTTCTGAAAAAAGTTTTTTCTCTTGATCTTTTTAGTAGCTTATTGGGAAAGCCCTCGACCGGCAATCGGAAGTTCTGTGGTTCGATTCCCAGCGGAGCGAAAGGAGAAGAACCTTTTTTCAGAAAAAAAATTATATTAAAAATAATGTTTAGTCCAAATTTTCATCCTGTCTGAAAAGACCAAAAAAAATTTCTGTTTTTCTCTGACGATAATACAGATTCGTTGGCTTAATGCTATAATAATAATTATTATTATTATTAAAAAGATAAAGTTGCTCGTGCGCTTAGCCCCATTTTACGTTAAGTACCTTACTGAGATAATTTGAAAAAAAGTCATTATTCGAAGGAATAGTTTGAAATTATTGGGACTGAAAGTGGTCAACTTTAATTGTATTTCCCCGAGGCGTTGTAGCGCGTATTGACTGTAAAGCAGAATTGCAGAATGCTCTTTAAACCTTAAAGTTTATCGTGGGTCGTCTCTAAAATTTAATGGGAAGTATTTCTCGGCATTTCTCGCATGCAAATTCCAGAGAGCCCGGGTTTGTCATGTCGTTAAAGGGTCTTTCGAGATATTAAATTACTTTTAATAAAATAGATTACTATGGTGAAGCCATCAAATTGTAGAACGAATGCAATTTTCCTACCCTCGTATAATACAGCAATATATAGTACGTGAGCTATGGTGCGAAAACTATAATATCTTGTCCTCGCTTCTTTCATGCGATATAAAATAGAATTGGTACCAATAAAAACATTATAATTTTCTTAATGGTTCCAGATCAAAGGCGCTTCATAAAGTTTTATGACTTTATATTAGGGGGGATCGAAAAAAATTATTTTCGAATATGAATGGACACTACTGTCCGTCCAAAAAGTTTAGGCACCGCGATTTTTGTTCAGATTTTCGTGAATATCTCAGCAGAAAAAAATTCTACAAATATGAGACCACATGCATGTTGCAGGTAAAGGTTTTGCCAATACTGATACAGAGTTTCAAAATTTTCGGTTGATTAGCGATTATTTCTGGGCGAGTGAAAGGTGAAAAAGCATAATAATCAAATGATCATTTTAGAATACTCAACTTTGAATGGCTGTAAGTCACTGAAAAAAATTATGAAAAATCTGAAAAAAATATATGGGTTTCTTTGATCCTTTATGTGTCCAGTGGTGATATTTAGAGTCAGAAATAATTATTTGTTAATAAGTTATTGACAAAAGAGTGAGGATATGTCATCTCTAGAACCATTTCTCACAGTTACACAGTTCTAAGTCCTGATGCAAAAAAAGGGATACGGTTTCCGCAATTATTATAAAACCTTTTCTATTTTTCCAAGAAGAAAATAATTTTTCAAACAATCAAGTGCAACTTTTTGCTCATTGACAATACGCAAAACATTGTCGGAAGCCAAAAACGTGTAATTTGCTTCAAGAATCATCTCTGTACGTTCCTCAGTTCTAGAGATGACATCTCCTCACTCTTTTGTCAATAACTTATTAAAAAATAATTATTTCTGACTCTAAATATCACTGCTGGGTACAGAGAGGATCAATAGAACCTTTATATTTTTTGCAAATTTTTCATAATTTTTTTCAGTGACTGAGAGCTATTCAAAGTTGAGTATTCTGAAGTGATCATATGATGATTATGCTTTTTCACATTTCACTCGGCCAGGAGGAATCGCTAAGCATCTGAAATTTTTTAAACTTTGTATCAGTTTTGGCAAAACCTTCAGTTGCAACATGCATGTTATCTCTTATTTTCAGAATTTTTTTTTGCTGAGATTTTCACGAAAATTTGTACAAAAATCGCGGTGCCTAAACTTTTTGGACGGATAGTAGGGTGGTACAAAAACGCATTGGAAAATTTTATTTTTTTTTAATTTTTATCGGGACACCCCTAAAATTTGTTCGAATCCACGCAAAAATGAACACATTTTTTTGTGTTGGAAAACAATTATATTTAGGGGTGCCGCAAGCCCCATGAAGTTTAACAGGTATTTCCCATAAGAAAAAAAGTTTTCGTAAATCTTATTCAGAATCCTCAATATTATCTCAATCGGGTTGAAACTCGACATTTCTCTTCAAAATTAGTGATAGAATATGAATAAAATATCAATTTTCAAATATCACCCCCATAAGTCTGTTTTATAGGGTCCCAAAGAAACCCCATAAGTAAAAAAATCGGTTTTGCGAGTTTTTGGCGCTAATTATGATTTTTTTTGCGGTTTTTTTTAATGCGAATTGATTTTAATACATGAAATATTACTTTATGCTGAAAATGAGATATTTTCATGAATTGTTTAAACAAATTATTATTGTTTTTAGCAATTTTCTCATAGAATGGAGTTAGAAAGACGCGATTTTTTCACAAATTTTCCATTTTTTTGTCCAACTTTCAATTAGAGAGAAGTGGTAGTTCATCAGTGTTAACAAGAGTGCTTGTTTAAACAATTTAGGAATAATGTTAATAATATTCTCTTAGAAAAATGCTTTAAAAAAAATTACATCTAGTTAAATTTTCAATTAAGATAAGTTAAGTAATTAATTAGAGTCGAAAAAATTAATTGTTTGAACAATTTATTAGAATTATTAATAATATTATATTTAAATAATGCTAGAAAGATGTAGTTTTTTTTTTAAATTTCTGGCTTTTTTTCCAATTTTCATTTTGAATGAAGTAATAATAAATTCAAGTTAACAAATTAATTGTTTAAACAAATTATTATTGTTTATGTGTATCTTCATCTATGTCAATTGCGCCTGCTAGTTGCGGTCTAAAATTGATTTTTAAACAAACAAAAAAAAATCATTTTCGAAAGAATAGTCAAATTTTCAACAAAATAGTTAATTTTTTAACCAAAATTGTTGAATTTTCAATAATTATGTCAATTTTCAAACAAGTAGTGTGATTTTTTATGAAATTGTTGAATTTTCAAACAAAAAATTACTTTTTTACAAAACAGTTGAATTTTTAACCAAAAAGAATGAATTTTCAGCCAATAAGATTAATTTTCTACCAAGAAAGACGACTTA
This sequence comes from Andricus quercusramuli, assembly GCA_932178445.1. Taxonomy (NCBI): domain Eukaryota; kingdom Metazoa; phylum Arthropoda; class Insecta; order Hymenoptera; family Cynipidae; genus Andricus; species Andricus quercusramuli. The sequence goes on from CAKNXH010062115.1 coordinate 8,672, forward strand.
TCAAAAAAATACATGAAGTTATAACCAAATAGTGTAATTTCTAACTAGAAAATATCAATTTTTAATTTTTTTAAAGTCTTTCAACTTGGAATCGAGTATACATTCTCAGTTTCGAAAATTAATTTTTCAACCAAAAAAATATAATTTTATAAAATAGTTAAATTTTTAATCAAAATAGTTAGATTTTCAACAAAAAATATGAATTTTCAACAATTAAGTCAATTTTCAATGAAATAGTGTAATTTTTTATCGAATTGTTGAATTTTCAAGCTAAAATATGACTTTTTTACAAAACAGATTAATTTTTAACCATAAAGATGATTTTTCAAACAAATATTGTAAATTTGAACTAGAAAATATACATTTTCGATTGAAAATAACAATCTTCAATTAAAAAAAAAAACAATTTACAACCAAAAATTAACTGTTACTTTTTGAGTTAAAAAAATTAATTTATACCCAAAAATCAATCGTATTTCCAACAAAATAGTTAAATTTTTAACCAAAATAGTTGGATTTTCAATTTAAAAAAATGAATTTTCAATTGAAATGATAAATTTTTAACAAAAAAATGAATTTCCAACCATAAAAGGATTTTTTAAAACAGAAGATTAATTTTCTTCTAAAAGGATAGGATTTCTCAACAAAATACGTGAATTTTCAAACAATTCGGACAATATTCAACTGTAAAATATCAATTTCGAATTGAAAAAAAAACTTTCAACTAAGTTACATCCTCAGTTTTGAAAATTAATTTCCGAAAAAAATAGAATTTACAATAAAATAGTGAAATTTTCAACAAAATAGTTGAATTTTCAACGATTTACTTAATTTTCCATCAAATGGTGTAATTTTTTATGGAATTGTTAAATTTTCAAGCGAAAAAATTATTTGTTTATAAAACAGTTGAATTCTTTAAAAAAAAAATTAATTTTCAACCAATAAGATTAATTTTCTACCAAGAAGGCAAATTATCAAAAAAATACATGAAGTTCTAACCAAATAGTGTAATTTTCAACTAGAAAATAACAATTTTTAATTAAAAAAAAAAAAAATTTTTAACAAATTTAAATTCTCAATTTAAAAAATTAATTAAAAAAAAAAAAGAATTTTCAATAAAATAGTTGATTTTTTAACCAAAGTAGTTGAATTTTCAACCAAATGTTATAATTGTTTATGGAATTGTTGAATTTTTAACCGAAAAAATTACTTTTTTATAAAACAGTTGAATTTTCAACCAAAAAGAATGAATTTTCAACCAATAAGATTAATTTTCTACCAAGAAAGACAAATTATCAAAAAAATACATGAAGTTCTAACGAAATAGTGTAATTTTCAACTAGAAAATATCAACTTATAATTTGTTTCTCAGTTTCGAAAATTAATTTTTAAACAACAAAATAGAATTTCAATAAAATAGTTAAATTTGTATTCAAAATAGTTGAATTTTTAACCAAAAAGATGATTTTTCAAACAAGAATTTTTAAAGGAATATTGTAATTTTTAACTAGAGAATTATAATAAAAAATTATTTTAGCAAAAAAAAATGAATCTTCAACTAAAATAATGAATTTTCAACGAAAAAATGAATTTCCCACCAAAAGAGGATTTTTTAAACCAGAAAATCAATTTTCTTCCGAAAGGATAGGATTTCTCAATTTCTCAACAATATTTGTGAATTTTCGAACAAATCGTGTAATTTTCAACTGTAAAATATCAATCTTCAATTAGAAACAGCAATTTCCAACCAAAAATGGAATGGTAATGTTTTTAGTTTACAAAATTAATTTTCAAAAAAAAAAAAAACTAATTTCAAATAAAATAGTTTAATTTTTAACCAAATACATGAATTTTTAACGAAACAGTTCAATTTTCAACCAAATACATGAATTTTCAACCAAATAGTTGAATTTTCAACTAAAATGATGAATCTTTAACGAAAAATTGAATTTTCAACCAAAAAAGGATTTTTTAAACCAGAAGATTAATTTTTTCCCCAAAGGATAGGAATTCTCAACAAAATGCGTAAATTTTTTAACAAATC
>CAKNXH010062115.1:28399-63060 GCA_932178445.1 Andricus quercusramuli
AAAAATTCATGTTTTTGGTTGAAAATGTCGCTAATTGGTTAAAAATTCTTTATTTGGGTTTAAAATTCATCTATTCCGTTGAAAATTGGACTATTTCGTTGAAAATTGGTTGCTTTTTTATTTTTTTAAATAATTTTTCAATTAAAAACGTAACGAATTTCATGTAGTTTGTTAATCAAGTCATGATTTTGGTTTAAAATTGAACTTTTTGTTTGAAAATTATTTATTTTATTTGTAACTTCATCTTTTTGGGTAAAAATTGAACTAGTTTCTAAAAAAATCATTCTTCTTGCTGAAAATTAATGTCATAACTGAAAATTTAACTATTTACTTTTAGTTGGAAATTTATCTTTTTCAGTTGAAAATGCAACTATTTGGTTGAAAATTCTTCATTTCAGATGAAGATTCATCTCGTTGGATGTAAAATTCACTATTAATTTGAAAAGTTGTTGTTTTTGGTTGAAAATTTATTTTTTAAGCTAAAATTTAACCTTTCGTTGAAAATTTAATTATTTTCTTAAAAATCCGTCTCTTTTTGGCTGAGAATTATTTTCTTAATTGAAAATTTAACTGATCTATTTTTGGTAGAAAATTCATCTGTTTGGTTCATAATTTACGTCTTTTGTTGAAAATTCCTCTTTTTTGGTATAAAATTAATTTATTAACTGGAAGTTTTAGTTATTCTAGTATTATTTGAGAATCTCAACTTTGTGGTTAAAAGTTAAACTAGTTCGTTAAAAAATCGTAAATTTTGTTGGAAATTCGTCTTTTCCGGTAAAAAATTATTCTTCTTGGTTGAAAATTCATGTTTTTGGTTGATAATTCCGCTATTTGATTAAAAATTCTTTATTTGGATTTCAAATTCATCTATTCCATTAAAAATTTGACTATTTTCTTGGAAATTTGTGGTTTTTTTGTTGAAAAAAAAAAAATTTAATTAAAAACGTAACGATTCCATTTCTGATTAGAAATGTATATTTCTTGGTTGAAAATTCAACTAATTGGTTGAAAATTCATATAGTTGTTGAAAATGCGTCCTTTTTGGTAGAAAATTAATCTTCTTGGTTAAAAAAATAATGATTTTGGTTTAAAATTGAACTTTTTGTTTGCAAATTAATTGCTTTATTTATAACTCCATTTTATGGTTAAAAATTGAACTAGTTTCTTCAAAATTTATTCCTTTTTTATGAAAATTAATGTTCCGACTAAAAATTTAACTATTCCACTTTTGATCATAAATTTATCTTTTTTAGTGGAAAAATCAACTGTTTGGTTCATAATCTACGTCTTTTGTTAGAAATTCCCCTGTTTTGGTTGAAAATTAACTTTCTTGGTTGAAAGTTTAAATTGGACTATTTTTTTGGCATTTTTTTTATATAAAAAAAAATAATTTTTTAATTAAAAGTAACGATTCCATTTCTAATTAAAAATTAATCTTTCTTGGTTGAAAAAGGTACTAATTCGTTGAAAATTTATGTAGTTTGTTGATAATACGTCTTTTTTGGTAGAAAATTAATCACGATTTGGGTTTCAAATTTAACTTTTTGTTTGAAAATTATTTATCTTATTTGTAACTTCATCTTTTTGATTAAAAATTGAACTAGTTTCTCAAAAATTTATTCTCTTTGTTGAAAATTAATGTTTTAACTGAAAATTTAACTATTTATTTTTGGTTGAAAATTTATCTTCTTTAGTTGAAAATTCAACTATTTCTTTGAAAATTCTTTGTTTTAGTTGAAAATGCATCTTGTTGGATGTGAAATTAACTATTTATTTGAAAAGTAGTTGTTTTTGGTTGAATTTTTTTTTAACTAAAATTTAACTATCTCATTTGAAGATTTATCATTTTATTCAAAAATTCATCCCTTTGGATAAAAATTTCATTAGTTTCTTAAAAATCCGTTTCTTTTTGGTTGAAAATTAATTTTTTAAATTGAAAATTTAACTATTCCATTTTTGGTACAAAATTGATCTTTTCTAGTAGAAAATTAATTTGTTTGGTTGGAAATGAATCTTTTTTTAGTTCAAAATTCAATTATTTGGTTAAAAATTAATGGATATTGCTGAAAATTCGGTTTTTTGGTAGAAACTGAATCTGCTGTCATAAATTCGAAATCAAAATATAAATAACAGCATAGATCTTATATCTGTGATTACAAACCAGTTTTATTGGAATGAGTGAACAACAACGATTTTTAACAAATTTGTTAACTCAACAAAAGAATGGTTTGTTTAATAAAAATTGGTTGAGAAGATTAATTCTCTACGAATAAAGTAAAATAAACAAAATACATGCATTTTCAACCCAGTAGTTGAATTTTTAACTAAAAACATATATATATATTTTTCAAACAAAAATCAAACCAAAAAGACGAATTTTCAACTCAAAACAATAAATTTTGAACCAGAAATGGATTTTCTTTGATTTTCAATTAAGAAAGTGAATTATTATCAACCATGAAGATACGCATTTTCGACAAAATAGTTACATTTTCAACCAAAGTGATAAATCTGCAACCAAAATCATTCAATTTTAACAAAGTAGTTCAACACAAGAGATAATTTTGCAACTGAAATGATGAATCTTCAACAACAACAAAAAAATTCTACCTAAATAGTTCAACTTTTAACCCAGTAGTTGAATTTTCAATCCAAAAAGTATATTTTTGGATTAATATTTTGTTAAAAATTTGTCTCATTGAAATTTGATCTTCTTTGGTTGAAAAATCAACTATTTGTTTAAACATTCTTCATTTTAGTTGAAAATTAATCTCTTTGATTGAATAATTAACTATTTTTTTGGAAAAGTCGTTGTTTTGGTTGAAAATTCAATTTTTAACTTAAATTTTAACTATTCTACGTGAACAATTTAACTAGATTCTTGAAAATACTTTTTTGTTACTGGCAAATTAATTAATCTTAATATTAATTATTCTTAATATTCTTAATTATGATTGGTTGAAAATTCAACTATTTAGTTACAAGTATATATATTTTGTTCAAAATTTGTCTTTTTCCGCAGAAAATAAACCTCTTCGGTTGAAAATTCAAATATTTTTTTGAAAATTCCTCATTTTAGATGAAAATTCATCTCTTAGGTTCAAAATTCAACTAGTTTCTTGAAAATTCGTTTTTTAACTAAAAATTCAACTATTTCAATCTTGGTTGGAAATTGACCTTTTTTAGTAAAAATGTATCTGCATTGTAAAAAATTTATCTTTTGTAGTTGATGATTCAACTATTTGGTCAAAGATTTATGTATTTTGATAAGAATTCGTATTTTTCAGTTAAAAAAAAAAAATTGCCTGGTTAGCAATTCATGTTTTTGGTTGAAAATTCAACCATCTGTTCAAAAAATTTTCATTTTAGTTGAAAATTAATCACTCTGGGTGTACAGTTAACTATTTTGTTGAAAAATCTATTTTTCAACTTAAAATTCAACTATTCCAGTTGAAAATTCCTCATTTCAGTCGAAAATTCAATTCTTTGGTTGAAAATCTAACTAGTTTCTTGAAAGTTCGTTGATTTTTTTTAACATTAATTTTTTAACTGAAAATTTAACTATCCCATTTTAGATTAAATATTGATCTTTTTTAGTTGAAAATTCATGTTTTGGGTTGAAAATTCAACTATTTGTTTGAATATTCTTTAATTTATTTGAAAATTCATCGCTTTTGTTGAAAAATTAACTGTTTTTCAAAAAGTCGTTTTCTGGTTGAAAATTCATACTTGGACTTGAAATTTCACTACTTCATGTGAAGATTCATAATTTCAGTTGAAAATTCAACTTTTTGGTTGAAAATTTATCTTGATTACTTAAAAATTCAATTAGTTGTTTGAAAACTAATATATATTGTTAAAAATTGGTCTAATTAAAAATGTATCTTTTTTGGTTAAAAATTCTACTATTTGCTTTAAAATTCTTGATTTTAGTTAAAAATTCATCTTTTTGTTGGAAAAATTAATTTTTTTTTTCGAAAAGTCGTTCTTTTTAGTTGAAAATGCAATCTTCAACTTAAAATTACACTATTTCATTTGAAGAATTTAACTAGTTTCTTGAAAATACTTTTTTTTTACTGGATAATTAATTATTTTTAATTCTCTTAATTATTAATGGTTGAAAATTTATATTATTAAATTGAAAATTCAACTATTTAATTGAAAATTTATGTATTTTGTTGAATATGTGTCTTTTTCGGGAGAAAATAAATCGTCTTGGTGAAAAATTCACGTTAATTTTCCAACTAAAAATGTACCTATTCAGTTGTTTTTTGAAAATTGATCTTTTTTAGTAGAAAATTTATCTGCTTGCTTAGAGATTTATTTTTTTTTTTAAATGAAAATTCAACCATTTAGTTAAAAATGTATGTATTTTATTGAAAGTTCTTTATTTTCTAACTAAAAATGTAACTGTTTTTTTTTTGGGTTTTGGTTGGAAATTGACCTTTTTTAATAGAAATTTATCATGTTGGTTAAAAATTAATATTTTTTGGTTAAAGATTCATGTATTTTATTTGAAATTAGTATTTGTTGGTATAAAAATAATCTTTGTTAACAATTCATGTTTTTGGCTGAAAATTCGTCTCTTTGTTTGTAAATTTAACTAGTTTCTTGAAAATTATTTTTTTTTACTGAAAAATTGATCACTCCATTTTAGGTTGGAAAATGATCTGTTTTAGTAGAAAATTTCTCTGCTTGGTTAGAAATTTATTTTTTTTTTAGATGAAAATTCATCTATTTAGTTACAAAATTATGTATGTTATTGGAAATTGGTCTTTTTCGGCAGAAAATAAACCTGTTTGATTGAATATTCACGTTTTAAGTTAAAAATTCCAATGTTGGTTTAAAAATTCCTCATTTGAGATGAAAATTTATCTCTTGGGATAAAAATTTAACTATTTTCTTGAAAATAATATTTTAACTAAACATGGAACTATTCCATTCTTTGTTAGAAATTGACCTTTTTTAGTAAAAATTTATCTGCTTGGTTAAATATTTTTTTTTAGTTGAAGATTCAACTATTTGGTTTTAGTTTTAGTTGAAAACTAATCTCTTTGGTTGAAAAATTAACTATTTTTTTGAAAAGTTGTCGTTTTTGGTTGAAAATTCAATTTTTGACATGAAAAACTATTCCACTTGCAGAATTTAACTAGATGAGAATTTATCTATTAGTTTAAAAATTTAGCTAGTCCCTTGAAAATTTTTTTTCTTTTTTTTTTTGAAAATTAATTTTTTGACTAAAAATTTAACTATTCCATTTTTCGTTGAAAAATCATCTTTTTTAGTAGAAAATTTATCTCCTTACTTAGAAATTGATCTTTTTCTGTTGAAAATTCAACTATTTGGATGAAGATTCATGTATTTTGTTGAAAATTCGTATTTATAGGTATAAAATTAATCTGCTTGGATAAAAATTCATATTTTTGGTTTAAAATCTAACTAGTTCCTTGACTTTTTTAAACATTAATTTTTTAACTGAAAATTTAACTAATTCATTTCAGGTTGAAAATTGATCCTTTTTAGTTGAAAATTCAACTATTTTGTTGAAGATGAATGTATTTTGTTAAAAATTAGTTTTTTTTCTGTAGAAAATTAATCTGCTTGGTTAACACATTTATGTTTTGGTTTGAAAATTCAACTATTTGTTTAAAAATTCTTTATTTCAGTTGAAAATTCATCTCTCTTGTTGAAAAATTAGGAATTTTTCAATTTGTTTGTTTTCTTGTTGAAAAGTCATTCTTAGACTTAAAATTTTACTATTCCAGTTGAAGATTCATCATTTCAGTTAAAAATTAGTCTTTTTTAGTTGAAAATTCAACTACTGAGTTGAAAACTCATATTATTTATTGAAAATTCGTCTTTTTCCGTAGAAAATTAATCTTCTTGGTTAAAATTTCGGCTATTTGGTTAAAAGTTTATGTTTTCAAAAATTCAGGAATTTGGTTAAAAAGTTATCCTATTCGGTAAAAAAATCGCGTGTACTCTCACTACTTAATACTAATCCGGAATAATCCATAAGTTATTAAAATATTTAATATTATAGAAAAAATATTAAAATAAACAATTACTAATTATGAAGATTAATTATTATTTATTAGGAAAATAAATTCTGGATATTGCGGCGCAGATTATGACCGATCTGAAGATTGATATCTCTTTAGGATGGATTATTCAACGACTTATTAACTTATTATTGGTATAGTTATAGATTTGTTCCAATCATCCTCGAAGCTCTTGCATAATTTGACAAGAATACTATTCGAAAAAGATGGCATCAGAAAAGTTGATTGATTCAAATTGAAGCTGCTGGATTAAAGTCGCACAATACAGTCTATTATTATTCATAGATATTATCTTTTTCAATTCAGAATGAAATAAGCTAGTTTTTCAGGCGCTGAAATTAACAACAGCAACCTTCATAAATTGAAAAGATAACACGATGTCAAGAAATATGAATCAGCTACTAAAAAATAAAATAAAAAAATACATAAATATATTGTATTTTTTAAACAAAAGTTGAATTTTCAACAACAAAAAATGAATTTCCTATCAGTAGAGAAAAACCTATTAGGAAAATTCACCGAAATTTTTTAAAGTGTAAGGAAGCTATCGTGAAGCACAATATTTGAAAATACGGTTTTTTATAGTCAAGCTTTTTTCTCAACCTAATTCAAAGTTGATGCAAGAGTATAGAAGATTTCTTGGTTTGAGACGAATCGATTGACCTATAACATTGATACATTTTATTGAAGAGTAAGGAACCTCTAGTTTATTATTATTATTATTATTATTATTATACCATTAAGCCATTTCCCTCTCGGGGTAGGCGTGACTTGCTCGGTTGGAAAGTAGTGAAATAGGTATATAGGTATGAGGTAGATCGGTATATGGGTATAGGGTAGATGGGTATATAGGTGTTAGGTATAGATGATTTAGATTTATTTGGAGTTCTCGTGTTATTTATATAAATGACACGTTCACGCCGCAACACTGCTCCGACCCAGGTTGCTGATCAATCTCTCTAGCGATCACCCCAAGTGAGGAGCCTCACAAAATTGTTATGTATGGTTCCCCACTTGGGCCCATTAGTATCCAAGGTCTTTGTTTCAGGCATCATTCACTCTATTGTCACTCTGTTTATAAACTATTTGTCGCCACATATTTCTGTCCTGGCATACTACTCTAGCTTCATTCACGTCCATGCATTTTTTCATGCAGGCTCTTGTATTTCTATGGCTTCTTATGTCTCTTCGTATTAGTGTCTCATTCACAGATTCTAACCATTCTTTCGGCGGTCTACCTCTGGGCATTCTGCCATTTACTTTACCTTTATACACTTGCTTGGTCAGTCGTTCATCTTACATTCTTTCAAGATGTCCGAACCACCTTAGCTGATTTCTTTCCCATATGTCAACTAGTGTCTCTCCTGTACAACATTCTTTGAGGATTGTCTCGTTTCGTACTTTGTCCATCAGTGTTTTCCCGCATATTATGCGCAGAGGTTTCATGCCGATTGCGTTGATTTTACTCCTGTCCTTTTCTTGACAGGTCCATGTCTCGCTACCGTATAGTACAGTCGGCACGAAAATAGAGTTATGTATGGCCATTTTAGCTTTTTTTGATATGTTTTTATTTGTGAGGATGGACCCTGCTCTACCGATAACCTGCTTACCCTTATTTATGCGCCTATCTAATTCCCCATCTATTTTTCCGTCGTTAGTGAATAGACTACCTAGATATACGTACTTGTCAACTTGTTCTAATTTCTCATCATTTAGGACTATGTTGCATATTGTTTTCTCACTTTTTCCCTCAAACACCATGACTTTCGTTTTATTCACGTTAATTTTGAGGTCCATGTTCTTCATGCTCGTATTAGGTTTATTCAACATTCTTTGCAAGTCTTCGACTGATTCTGCCATAACAATCTTGTCATCTGCGAAAGCCAACCCACGTACCTTGACGGTTTCGAGATCTACACCTTTTTCGTCGAAGAGGGCAGTTCTAAGACACTTATCCATGAATATGATAAATAGCCACGAGGACATAACGCATCCTTGTTTCACGCCTTGCATAATATCGAACCATTCACTCTTTTTCCCATTTACCCTTACACTCGCTTTACTACCTGTATATATTGTTTTTATTGCTTGTAGGAGCCCTCCATTCACTCCATACTCTTTAAGGACTTCCCAAAGTTTACTTCTATTTACCGTGTCGAATGCTTTTTCTAGGTCAATAAATGCACAGAAAACTTTCTTTCCTACTCTCAAGCTTTTTTCTGTGATCTGTCTTAGACTAAATATCTGATCTGTACATGATCTTCCTGGCATAAATCAACTTTGGACTTCCCATATCTTCTCTTCTGCGATTCCCATTACCCTTCGAATACGTATTTTTGAGTATATTTTACTTACAGTACTTAGTTGGCTGATACCTCTGTAATTACTTCAGTTGCTTTTATCTCGCTTTCTTTTGTGTATTGGTACGATGATCGCTTCTCTCCAATCGTCTGGGATTTCTCCTGTCTCGAAACATAAATTTATTAATTCGCACAACCTGTGAGGTATGTACTCGCCAACGTATTTAAGCATTTCAGCGCTAATATTGTCTATATCCGCAGCCTTACCGTTTTTCAAGTCCTTAATTATATCTCTGACCTCAGTGACACAGACTTTTTCAATTGGGTTTTCTAATGCATTATGTTCAATGTCGTAGTTTTGTTGCCCTATATCTTCACCTCTTAATAGTTCTTTAAAAGAGTCTTTTAAAGCGTCTACTATCCCGTCTATATCATATAGCATTTCACCTTTGCTGTTTCTCATGCTAACAAACTCTGTACTTTTACTTCCCTTCATCTCTTTAAATAATAGTTTCATAATTCCTTCAGAGCAGTTTTTTATTTTGTTCTCTTCTTCTGTTCTGGTTTTCTCTTTACTCTCTTTGACTAGACGTTTAATTTTCCTCTTTTTGTGTCTGTAATCATTTTTGAGTCTATTTCTCTCCTCATCGCTAAGACCTGTCATGTTCAACGTTCTTTTGTACGCTTCTTTCTTTTCTTGTTGGGCTGCCGCAATTTCATCGTTCCACCACGCATCGCCAGACTTTCTTCCTACCATCGCCATACCACACACTTCAATCGCAGTTTCAACAATGGTATCCCGCAATAAAGCCCACGCGCCTTCTATATCTTTATTTTCTTTCAAGCGGCTCCCAAATTGCCTTATCTATGCGTTCGTTTATCTTATTCTGAAAATCTATTTGTACTTCCGGTTTCTGTAAATTTTCGACCTTGATTCGCGTTTGTTTCGTTTGTTTGGTTCTCTTTCTTCTCCACCCCCGCCCTAAGTTCATCTTGGAGACTAAAAGGTAATGATCAGTATTGCATTCGGCCCCCTCATGACTCTTGTATCTGTAACTAGTTCTCTTAGTCTTTCATCTGCAATAACGAAGTCAATTATACTGCGGTTATTTCCTTTACACCAGGTGTAAGTATGGATCATTTTATGTCGAAACGAGGTATTTGTAATAAATAGGTCCTTCTCTAAGCATAAGCTAACTAATTTTTCCCCGTTATAATTTTTTCTTGTTGGGTCCCCAAAATTACCTAGTACCCCTCCTGTATCTGTATCCTGACGTTGGACGCCGACCCATCCGTTCATATCTCCTAACAAAATTATTCTTTCACCTTGGTCGCAAGTACTTATTGTATCATTTAGAGTGTCCCAGAAGGCGTCCTTAACTTCCCTTGAATCGCTATCAACTGGTTCGTAGCACGCTACGATAAATAATCTTCTGATTCCTACCTTCATTTTAGCCCATAGCAATCTGGGTGATACAAAATTATGCTCTATGAGATGATGACTTGCTTTTTCATTCATAATTAAACCGACCTCTTGATTACGATGCGATTCGCTATCTACTCCTGACCATATTTCACAACCACCTTTCAACACCCCATTTCCTATTTTTCTAAATTCGCAACCCTTTTTCTTTGTCTCAGGTACACAAAGAATGTCTAGTTTCCTTACGTGCATAGTTTCTCGTAGCTCTCTTATCTTAAGATCATTCACTCCTCTAGCATTCCAAACACCCAGTCTCCATTCATCGCCCGAAACACGACCTTTACGTTTACCGTGTGCATGCCTTTGGTCAATCCGAGTTTCAGTCCATTCCGAGGCTACTTTATTGTTTGTATTATTCATGCTTAGATTGTACTCCCAACTATCACCTGTATGCGCGAGATTTGTTTTGCGAGTCGAAATCATGTCCGAAATAAGCAGTGATTTGTCTTATGGTGGAGTCAAGCTGTAATGTCAGTCCCACCAAAACTTCTGTTACTGGGGGGGGGGGGGGGTAAGGACATGAGAAAGGAAGCCGTGAGTCTCAATAGGTGAGTAATTTAATGCATAATATTTGAAAACACGGTTTCTTAGTAAATATTTTTTCACTAACATAATTCAAAATTTATGCAAGAACGAAAAAGATTCCTTGATTCGAGGCGAATCAATTGATTTATAATATTAATACATTTTATTGAAGATTAAGGAAGTTGAACTCATTTATAATACTTGAATCATCTCTTCCAAACAGAAAAACTTTTTTCATTGACATAATTCAAAGTTGAGGTATGAATAGAAAAGACTTTTTGATCATAAATTTTGTATTTTTTGTAAATTTCTATTTTTAAATTGATCAAAATAAAAACTTTGGTTTTCCATTATTGAAAAAAATATCTAATGCTTCCTCTATGAAGAAGCAAATACACTAGCTAACGGGAAGCAAAGTGCTCGTGAAAAAAGCACCATATAATTATAAATACAAACAAAGTGGAAACACTCGAGATCGAATTTACAGCTAGTTTTGTTAAATATTTTACATGTGTTTAACAAAAAATGACAGTTGTAGAAATGTTTTACTTTCTTGTAAAAATTTTTTCCAACAGGGATGTAAGCGAAACAAAACAAGAAAAGGGGGAAAAAGGGAAAAGAGCGTGAAGTCTCTACAAGTCTACACTGAGAAAAATGGACTATACGAACTGGATAATAGAATTAAAGAATAATACACCGTATAGAAAAGTATATTAGCGCGTATAATCTATAATATTTTTCCAATATATGAAAATGTTACCAAATATAATCTCTAGATTATACATTCTTATAATCTTCAGGCATTAATTTGTAACATCTCAGATTTTAAAATATTCAGGCTTCTGTGTAGTCTCAGATCGTACTCCGCATCGTGGCGCGTGTCATATGCGTCCGTTCGAATTATAAGAAGTAATAATTTAGTTATAAAATGATTATTAGTGCAAAATCACACGTGAATTAGATTTTGAAAATGGGTAAGTTTATATTTATTTTCATTACACATCACTGCCACTTATACAAGTACAGAAACTTAGCTAAACTTAGATTTATAAATACGTTTGCAAAAGTTATTATGTATATTTGAGGTTATCTAATGGACCAGGATACTAATATGGATATTAGATTTTAAAATCTTGGATTATAGATTTTATTATCTCAGATTATAAAGTTTAATAATCTAAGATTTTATCCTATAATATCTATTTCTAAATATCTATAGATTGTTGTTCTAATAATCTGAATCGCTGTCCCATAGTTAATAGTCCAAGATTATATCCAGTAACATATTTTTTATTACCGGGTATAGTCCATTTTTCTCAGTGTACATACATTGCAGCCAATTATATTTAATGAACTCCATTTTCTCTTATTGAATTGCTTGTCTTATTATCCAAAGTAATTTTCCAGTTAACTAGCCTGCTTTTGATAGCCATCTAAAAGTAACTTTTCTCGCACCAGTTGAATACAAATAATATCACGCTTCCTCCACTATTACAGTATTACAACCTGTCTTGTGGCTCGTATATCAAAATGACGTAAATTACTTGTTATATACGAAACGAGCCTAAAAAATAGATGCATGAAGAGAAGAGTCATGAACATGGAGGAAGTGAGACCGCAAAGATATGACGTGACTGTGAAAGAGGAAGAAAGCTTAAAGAGAGTTAGAGGAAGGCAAAAAGATAAGGGCCCTCTCAGCTTGCCAGCTTGGCGCCACAAAATGAATCACGCGTCGCGAAATAAGCCGTGAAAACGTGTGCATGCTTGCGCTACACGCGAATTAGTAAAAAGTCACCACGTGGAAGTGAAAGTTTAAAAAAGGAAGAAAAATTTTGAAAAAAATTCTTCGGTTTGCACGGCTAGAACCGCTAGGAGGCAGTAAATAAGAAATCCAAGAAATGAATCCATACTACGAATTGCTAAAAATAATTATCCAATGGGATTAAGTGCTTAAATTTATTTTTTAACCAAATTTTTATTACTTTTTAAGAAAATTTTTCGTGTGATCTCTGACACATGATGACTTTGTGAAGCTCTTCACTTGGGGTGATTGCTAGAGAGATTGATCAGCATCATAGGTCGAAGCAGTGTTGCGGAACGAAGGTGTTATTTAAATATATAAGACGAATTTTCAATAACAAAATACATTAATTTTCAACTAAGAAGGTCAATTGTAATGTAAAAGATATCAATTTCTCACTAAAAATTGAATAGTTCAGTTTTCAGTTAAAATATCAACAACAGAAGAAGAATCATTTTTCAACACAGTTAATTTTTCAACTAAAGAGATGAAGTTTCAAGTCAATAATGAATTTTTAAATAAAATATTCAATCTTAAATAAAAAGAAAATTAACAACAATCTTGAATTTTCTACAGATCAATTAATTCTTAACGGAAAGAGATTAATTATCGACAAAAAAGGTTCATATTTCTACCAAAAAATATGAATTTTCAACAAACTACTTGGATTTTTAGCCAAATAGTTAAATTTTTAACAAAATAAGACAAATTTACGATCAAAAATAGAATATTAAAATATACAGATTGAAAAAATTAATTTCCAATAAATAATGAATTATCAACAATATAGTTAAATCTTCTAGAAACTAGATTATTACTTTAATAAATAGTTTAATTTTTAACCAACACATTGAATTTTCAATTAAGAAGATTAATTTTCCACGAAAAAAGAACAATGTTCAACAAAATACATTATTTGTAAACTGAAGAAGATAAATTTACAATAGAAAATAAAATAATTAAAATTTCAGTGAAACAAATTAATTTTCACAAAAAAAAATATTTTTTAAATTTTCTGCAAAATAGTTTCATGTTTCAACAAGTAGTTTAATTTCCAACCAAAAACATGACTTTTTTTTAAACTAAAATTTTGTATCTTCAACTGGAAAAGTTAAATTTTCAGCCATAAGATAAATTTTCAACCAATAAACAACAAATTTTTAACCAAATAATTAAATTTTCAATTAATAAAATGAATTTTCGAAAAAATGATGTAATAATTTAATATTTCAACCAAAAAGGATTTTGATTTTAAATCAAAGACATTCGAGTTCAATCAAAAAAGAAGAATTTTTAACTAAATAGTTGAACCTTTAAACCAAAAAGGATAATCTTTTAACAAAATACATACATTTTTAACCAAATTGTTGAATTTTCTACTGAAGAAGACAAATTTGAAATGAAAAATGGAATTGTAAAATTTCTAGTTAAACAAATTAATTTTCAATAAAAAAAGAATTTTTAACAATACGGTTAAATTTTCTACAAAGTAGATGCATGTTTTAATAAAAAGTTTAATTTTCAACGAAAAATATGAATTTTCAATCAAGTATTTGTATTTTCAACAAAAAAAAAGAATTATAAAAAAATAAGATTGATTTTCAACCAAAAAACAACGATTTTTTAACCATATAATTAAATTTTTAAGATACATGAATTTCAATATACATGAATTTTAAACTAAAAGCGTGAAAAATTATTTTCAACCAAAAAAACACAAATTTTCAATTAAAATGACCAATCCTTACCAAAAAAATTAATTTTTGAGAACAGAGTTTAACTTTCAACCAACTCATTAAATTTTCTTTCCCAAAAAGGTAAATTCTGAAAAAAGTAGTACTTATATTTTAACCAAAAAAGATTTCAACAAAAAATAGAACAGTTAAATTTCCAGCTTGAAAATTAATTGATATTGGCATCGTACAGTGTTTGACACAAAAAATTACACATTTCTTTGAAAAAGTCATTCGAAAACTTTGAACTAAATACAGTACTCAATACTCTTTTTAGAAATTTTTTTAAATTGGTTTGCCAGTGATATTCAAGAGCAGTACATTCACATTTTTTGAAAAATTTGATTACTGCAAATTTTCACTAAAATGTTTAATTTTCAACTAAACAGTTTAATTTCCTACCAAATAGTTGAATTTTCAAGCCAAAAATATGAATTGTCTACAAAAAAGTAGCATTTTCAATGTGAAAGTTCATTTAAAAGTAAATTATTGAATTTGTAACTATGATTATAAATCGTTCATGAAAAAAAAAATTATATTTTCTTCAAAGTAGTTCAAATTCAAGTTAAATAATCGACTCTTCAACCAAAAAGATGAATTATCAACGAAACATATAACAGTTGATATTTCAACCAATAAATTGTATTTTTAACCAAATAGGAAAAATGTTTAACCAAGAAGATTGAATTTCTACCAAAAAATACAAATTTGTAACCAAATACATGTATTTTCAAGCAAAAATTTGAACTTCTAACTGAAAAAGATAAATTTTTAACCAAATGTTAAAAATTAATTATGTATAATTATATATTAATAATGTATAATTATATGATGATTATTTAACGAGCACTTTGCTTCCCGTTAACAAATGTATTCGCTTTCTCATTCAGGAAGCATTAATTACTTTTTTCAATAATAGACAAACCAAAGTCTACATTTTGATCAATTTAAAGATAGAAATTTACAAAAAAATACAAAATTACAAAACAATACAAAAAAAAAGTTTAAATACATAGACAAATCAGCAAATCAAATTTTGAATTCGAAATGATAATTTTTCGAGTGCTAAAAAAATGCAATAAATATTTTTAGTGGTGAAAATGATGAAGCAAAAGGATAACTTTTTAACAAAACTCTTGAATTTTTAACAACATAGATGAACTTTTAACCAGTTAGTTGAATTTTCGTCTAAAAAAGATAAATTTACAAGGAAAAATAAAATAGTATAATTTTCAATTGAAAAACTTTATTTTTGACCAAAAAAATGGAATGTTCAACTGAAAAAATAGTTAAATTCAAAAATGAAATTCTTACATTTTTAATTTTGAAAAAACGTTGAACAAAATAGTAAATTTTTATAACGAAATAGTTTAATTTTCAACTAAAAAGCTGCATTTTTAACACAATAGTTCAATTCTTAAGCACAAACAAAAATTTTCAAGCAAGAATTTTAATTTGATAAAAAAATGTAATTTCTTTAAATTATATGAATTTTCAACTAAAAAAATCAAATTTCATTCAAAAATGAAATTATTACATTTCAATTTTTAAAAAATTACAATATATATATATATATATATATTCAACAAAATATTTTTATTTTTTTACAAAATAGTTTATTTTTTACCAGAAAGTTGAATTTTCAACATAAAAGTTAATTTCCAAGCAAAAAGATGAATTTTCAAGCAAGAATCTTAATTTTCTACCAAAGAAATGAAATTTCAACAAATTACACGGATTTTCAAACAAGCAGTTGAATTTTAACAAGCTAAAATAAATTCTTAATCAGAAATGGAATAGTTACATTTTTATATTGAAATTTTTTTTTTTTTACAGAATAGTTTTATTTTTTGCCGACTAGTTTGGTTCTTCGAATAATAGTACAATTTTCAACCATAAATATGAATTTTCGAGGAAGAATCTTAATTTTCAGCAAAAACTGAAATTTCAACAAAATACGTGGAATTTCAACCGAATAGTCGTATTTTCAACAAAAAATTGCAATTTGTAACGGTGAACAGCTTACAAAATTAAGGCGTTGTCAAAGGTGATATTTGAAAATATAAAAAAATCGAAAATGAAAATTTGAACATCTTTTTTCAGCAAAATATCTGAGATGCTTTTTTCTTTTTATAAGTTGTTCGAGTTTTAAAAAAATTGAAGAGATGAAGGTTTGACGTTTCTCAATCCGGTGTTAAACAGGTAAATAAGTCGACAACTATTTTTTCCATAATTTAGAAAAAAATGATTTTTATAAAAAACAATACATGATAAAAGTTTAAACTTACGGTTTTCTGCATCACAGTCTATTTCCTTCTTCTCTTGAGTGTTTACGTTTTTACTCCTATTTTCGAAATCACAGTTTTTATCCTCACTAATATTATGAGAGCTGAAGCTATCATATTTCTTACGCAGAAAAAGATTGTCTAAAAGTTTAAATTCTTTATCAAAGGTCAGGTACTTAGTGAAGGGCGTAAACGGTACACAAAACAAGGTATCATCGATACCATTGTCGAAAACAGAAATCGAAAACGAGCAGCGCAGAACCCAGACAAGAAATATATTTTTGAAGCAAAAGTAAATTTTTTCATCTTTCCGTGCATTTTTTAATGTATGGAATTTCAATTGTTGGAAATTTACATGTCTGGGGTTCTCCATGGCATCCATGCTGGCTGCGCCGCCCTTATCCTAATATACATTTGCATTAATCTAAATTCAATAAGCTTTTACCTCAACTTTGGACAATTTTGTCACATAAGTTTCTGAACATTTCTAACAGTCTTGTTGACAAACTTGTAATACATGTCTTTCTCTTAAGTGGACCATTCGGTTTGTTATTCTATCTTTAGCACGAGGATCGTTCATAACAATGCCTTCATATTCTTGGCCTTCGCTGAATTTTTGGAAAATTGATCAAATTTCTAACACAAGTGCTAATTTTCAACCTTGCTTTCTCTGTTATTTCATCATGACATCCCCATACTCTCCCTGTGAAATCACTTTACTGACTTTTTCAAGATGGGCCATGAGACAGTCTTTGGTTTTTCGAAAGCAACTTGTTCAAACTTGGCTAACTTTCGTTTCTTTTAGCAATCGTTTTGGCTTCAGGCTCTTCTTTGTGTTTTGTGAAATGCTACGATTTCACATTTTTAGCCAAGATTTCTCTGCCAACCGACCCGATTGTGACTATGTTGGCAGCGGCATTGACACCACTGTCCACTATTGCCCAACACCATGGGGTTCCACAAACCACAGTGATGATTGCGATGAGGGCTTTTGTTTGATTTTGTCAATTCCTGCCAACGGCAGCACATCTGCCTTGTTTTATTAATGTGCAACCACAACTTGCAGATTAGAACGATCTTCTCGGACTCTAACAAAAATGATAGATTGTCGTTTCATCAGAGTAATATGGTCATTTTTGTTTCTCCGATCAACACTATAGACTTTTTGTCTTTCCATCCCGGACTATGGATCCGTTCACAAAAATGTTTAGCACTTGATTTGTTTGCTTGTACCGAGGCTTGTACTAATATCGGATAACTTTTGTTTAAGAGAATACTTTATTTTCTCCATTGAAGTCGGTCGATACTTTCTTAACTCATAACCGCGATTGTGACAATATCCTTGTACTCTGATTAGCTTATGTCTATGCGAATGGTAGTCTGTCATAGAAGGAAAAGATGCACTTTTCCAATGAAATCCTTCTTCCTTGCAGATGACCAAGTTTTTAACATGTATTTCGACCATGTACTTCTTTATCTTCAGAGAAACATGTTCATCATCGGTAGCAAAGCTAATTGCCACATCCTTAGCAACATCCTTTGCAAGATCCATTTAAGCCATCCATTCAGGTTTTCTGAAAAGTCTTCTGGCATCCGTTTAAGGAACAATACATACGGCTATCATCAAATATATTCCAAAATCAAATATATTTTGGAAGATTAATAAAAATAATGAGCGATTAATTTTTTTTTTTTTTAGATTTGCAATTCGCTACTGTCAACCATTGTCTAAAAAATATAATCCTATCAGTGACCTGAACGAAAATAATACGTTTTATCTTCCGTTGCTGGTTTAAAAGATACAAAGTTGTGGAAAGGAAACCTATAATATTATTGATAACTTTGTTTTATAATCTAATATTAACAATTAATGGTTGGAATATAAATGCTCGTACAGTGTTTCTGCACGAACCATCTACAATCAGAACATTCGTGACCATTCTTGGAGAAAATTATCGCAGATATGCTTTGTAAAAAATATTCAAAGATTCTTTTGAAAACGTCAGTGCAGATTGCGTTCTATGAAGAGATCAATTTTTATAAACTCTTGCCATAAAAATGGAGATTTGCTCTAGTATCTTAATTCATTTGAATGTTCGTGATTTGGAAAATTATACAACTAAGGATATCTACTTCAGGACTCAGACTTACTTCAGAGATGAAAAATTGTGTGAAAGGTGGAATAAATTTGTAAAATAAACACGAAAATAGTGGCACTGTTAAATTAAGTAGTCCAGTTTGAAATATTTTGGTTTTTAAACGAACAAGAATTAAGCAAAATAGTATTGCAAATACATTTTATAAAATTAGGTTTATTGATAATTTTGCATTCTATGAAGGTATTTTGCGTTTTTAAAAGATTTCATTGTGTAAATTCTAAATATAATTTATGAACGTGCTATTTCGATACTTTCTTATCATTTGATGAAATTGTGTGAAAAACTTTTTTTATCCAATTTATTATACTACGGTTGCTACAGAATTTTGATTTCAAAATTTTATGTCTTTTTCAGATTCTTTCCCATATCCGAATTATTTGTAAATTATTGGCATTAGTAAATAGATTGAGACATATCTAAAGTATTTTTTTCTAAAATTTAAAAATCATCAACTTGCATTATTTTCAAATGAGGCAAGTTTATAGTTTAGATACAGTTTAAACTTTAATTGAATAAATTAAAAAATTTGGTTAGCTCACAGATTTTCTGAAATATTTGGTTGAAAACTCGTTTTTTTTTAGGAAATAAATATTCTCTATTGCAAATTCAACTATTTGGTTTAAACTTTATGCATTTTCCTGAAAGTTCATTTTTTTTTGGTAAAAAATCCATTATTTTGGTTAAAAATCCATTATTTTGGTTAAAAATCCAACTGTTTTGTTGAAAGTTTATTAATTTGTCCTGGTTGAGGATTCAACTATTTCGTTGAAAATAAGTATTTTTTGGTTAAATTAAATTTTTTTTTCGGTTGAAATGTGAACTAATATATTTTGTATAAAAAATTCAACTGTTTTGTAGAAGAATGTTTCTTTAAATTAATTTTTCGAAACGAAAATTTGACTATTTCATGTGCGGTTCAAAATTATTTTTTTATTTAAACTAAAAAATGAAAAAAGTTGCAAATTTATGTAGTTTGTTGAGAATTCGTCTTTTTTGGTAGAAAAAAAGACAACTG
Organism: Andricus quercusramuli; assembly: GCA_932178445.1. Classification (NCBI taxonomy): domain Eukaryota; kingdom Metazoa; phylum Arthropoda; class Insecta; order Hymenoptera; family Cynipidae; genus Andricus; species Andricus quercusramuli. The sequence goes on from CAKNXH010062115.1 coordinate 47,763, forward strand.
TTTTGTAGAAGGAATGTATTTTTGGCTAGGAAATTCAACGATTTAGTAAAAAATTGGACTATTCGGTGAAAAATTCAATTTTTGTTGTTGAAAATTCATATTTTCTGGTTGAAAATTCGCCTGTTTTGTAAGAAATGCCCTTTAGTGAATTTTATAACATTTCTTTTTTATTTAAATTTAACTATTTCCTTTTTGGTTGAAAATTAATTTTTTGTAGTCGAAAATTCAATTTTTTTTTTAAATTCATATTTTTTGGTTGAAAAGTCGCCTCTTATGTAAATTTTATATTATTGTTTTTCAATTTAAATTCATAATAACTACTTTATGGTGGAAAATTAATTTTTTGTAGTTGAAAATTCAATTATTTGGTACAAAATAAAAAATATTCTTTGATACAAAATTAATTTTTGGAATAAAAATTAATTTTTTCAAATGAGAATTTTACTCTTCGATTGAAACTGATTTTGTTTCTCGAATTTTCATACTTTTGAGTTGGAAATTCTGCTGTGTTCCATAGAAAACTCGTCTTTTTGTCTTGGAAATTCAATAATTTGATAGAAAATTCTAATTTTTTGTAGAAGATTGGCTTTTTAAAATTGAAAATGAATTTTTTTAAATGAAAATATAACTAATTTATTTTACATTGTAAAATATATTTTTAAATCAGAAATTCAACTATTTATTTGAAAATTGATGTAGTTTGTTTAAAATTCAATGTTTTTGTTAAAAATTTAGTTAACTTTTTTTTAGTTCAAAAATTGATTTTTCTAAATAAAAAATAAACTATTTAATGGAAAATTATCTTTTTTGTTGAAACTTCATATTTAAGAATTAAACTGTTTTGTAGAAGATTCGTTTTTTGTTTGCTGAATTTTTGTTTACAGAAAAAACTATTTCAGCTTTGGTAGAAAAATTGATTTAAATTTAATTTTAACTATTACCTTTTTGGCTGAAAATTAATTTTTTTTTAAATTCATATTTTCTGGTTGAAAATTCGCCTGGTTTGTAAAAAACTCTCTTTTATAAATTTAATATTATTGTTTTTTGATTTAAATTTATAATAACTATTCCCTTTTTGGTTGACAATTAATTTTTTGTAGTTGAAAATTCAATTATTTGGTTCGAAATAAAAAATATTCTTTAGTACAAAATCAATTTTTGGAAAAAAATTAATTTCTTAACTGAAAATTTTACTATTTGGTTAAAAATGAATTTTTTTCTTGAAGCTACATACTTTTGGATTGAAAATTCTGCTGTTTTCCATAGAAAATTCGTCTTTTTGTCTTGGAAATTCAACAATTCGATGGAAAATTCCAATTTTTTGTAGAAGATTGGCCTTTTAAATTTGAAAATGAATTTTTTCAATGAAAATATAACTATTTCATTTTACATTGTAAAATATATTTTTTTAAATCAGAAATTCAACTACTTATTCGAAAATTGATGTAGTTTGTTTGAAATTCAATGTTTTGGTTGAAACTTTAGTTAATTTTTTGTTTAGTTCAAAAATTAATCCTTCTAAATAAAAAATAAACTATTTAATTGAAAATTAACTTTTTTGTTGAAACTTCATATTTAAGAATTAAACTGTTTTGTAGAAGATTCGTTCTTTGTTTGTTGAATTTTTTCTACAAAAAAAATATATTTCAGCTTTGGTTAAAAAATTGATTTAAATTTAATTTTAACTATTTCATTTTTGGTTGAAAATTAATTTTTTGTAGTCGAATATTCAATTATTTGGTCGAAAATTCAATTTTTTTGTTGAAAATTCATATTTTATGGTTGAAAATTCGCCTGTTTTGTAAAAAATTTCCTTTTATAAATTTAATATTATTGTTTTTTAATTTGAATTTATAATACAATTTTTGGAAATAAAATTAATTTTTTAACTGAAAATTGTACTATTTGGTTAAAAATGAATTTTTTTCTTGAAGCCACATACTTTTGGGTTAAAAATTCTGCTGTTTTCCATGAAAAATTCCTCTTTTTGTCTTGGAAATTCAACAATTTGATGGAAAATTCGTTTTTTTTTTGTAGAAGATCAGCCTTTTAAAAGTAAAAATGAATTTTATTTCATTTTATTAAATTGAAAATTAACTTTTTTGTTGAAACTTTATATTTAAGAATTAAATTGTTTTGTAGAAGATTCGTTTTTTAGAAAAAAAAAATTTTTTTATCGACAAAATTTAACTATTTCAGCTTTGGTTAAAAAATGGACCTTTTTCGTTTGGAAATTCAAGTATTTTTTTTTAAATTAAAATGTCACTATTCGATTTTTGGTTGAATATTGATCTTTTTAGTCGAAAATTCCACTTATTGCTTGAAAGTTAAACTACTTTTCCGAACATTTATTTTTTTCGTTGAAGATGCACAATTTCAGATGAAAATAACTGTTTTGTAGACGATTAGTCCTTCAAAACAGAAAATTAATTTTTTAACTGAAAATTTAACTATTCCATTTTTCCCCCGAATTAATTTTCTTTGGTTTGGAAATGTAACTATTTAATCCAAAAATACCTCTTTTTTGACAGAAAATTAATCTTCTTAGTTGAAAATTCATTTATTTGATTTGAAAAATGTATGTATTATGTTTGACATTTTTTTGGGGTTAAAACCTAATTTTTTAAATTTTAATCTAAACTATTTGATTATAAATAGATATTTTTTTTGTTGAAAATTCTAAAAAAAAAAATAATCTACTTTGCAGAAGATTCAATAATTTTGTTAGAAAGTCATTTTTTGGTAGGTAAATCGACTGTTTTGGTTGAAAATTGTTTTTTTCACTTGAAAATTCATGTATTTTGTTGAAATTTTTTTGTTTTCATCGAAAATTAAGATTCTTGCTTAAAAATACATCTTCTTGCTTGAAAATTAATCTTTTTAGTAGAAAATTGAATTATTTTGGCAATAACTTTAAATATTTTGATGAAAATTCGTTTTCTTTTTTGGTTGAAAGTTAATTTTTTTGAGTAAAAAATAAATTTTTTTATTGTTAGCTTTCCTTTTTGGTTGAAAATTCAACGACTTGGCTGACAATTTATGTTTTTTTTAATTATAAATATTTTTTTGAATATAAATTTATCTTTTTTAGTTAACAACTGATTTATATTCTTAAAAATTTGGCTTTTTGGTAGAAAATTAATCTTGTTGATTGGAAATTCAATTATTTGGTTGAAAGTAGAACTATTTTGTTAGAACTTTATTTTTTTTATTATTTTTTTTTTATTTTTATTCATAAAGATCCTCCATTTTAGTTAAAAGTTGATCTCTTTGGATGAAAATTTATCGTTTTTATTGGAAATTCAACTCTATGGTACAAAATTGATCTTTTTCAGTTAAAAATTTGTCTTTCTACGTAAAAATTTAATCTTCTTGGTTGAAAATTCAACCACTTGGTTAAAAGATGAACTACTTTATCATAAATTTATTTTTTTGTTATAAATTTATATTTTTGTTGGGAATGCATCATTTTAGTTGAAAATCCATCTCTTTGGTTGCAAATTGAGCTATTTCGTTCAAGATTCGTTTTTTTTTCTTTTTTTTAATTGAAATGTAACTATTCCATTTTTTTAATGAAAATTTATCTTTTTTAGATTAAAATGTAACTATTGGGTTGAGAATTCAAGTATTTGGTTAATTATTCGTCTTTTTTCTTTAACTCGTCTGTTTTTGAATTTAAATTAAAATATTTTTTGGCTGAGATACCAACTATCACATTTTCGTTAAAAATTAATCTCTTTTGTTTAAAAATTATTCTTCTCCGTAGAAATATCAACAATTTGGTTAAAAAACAATTTTTTATGAATATTCTTCATTTTAGTTTAATTTCTACCTCTTTTGCTAAAAATTCAGCTATTTTCTTTAATCATTTTTTATTGTTTGAAAATCAATTTTCTATATGAAAATTGATTCATTCCAGTTGAAGATTAATCATTTTAATTGAAAATTCATCTCTTTGGTTCAAAATTTAAATATTTTATTGAAAATCTTTTTTTTTTTTGTGTGAACTTACCTTTTTAACTTGATTGATCTTTTTGCTGAAAATTCAAATGTATGATTAAGAATTTATCTTTTTTAGTAAAAAAAATCAGTTACAGTGTTGAAAATACATGTATTTTGGTAAAAATTCAACTTTTTTGTAAAAAATTCGTTTTCTTTTTTGGTTTAAAATTAATTCTGTGAACCGAAAATTTGAAACTTCTTTTTTCATTGTCAGATTATCTTTTCAGTTGAAAATTTAACAATTTAGTTGGAAATTGATGTATTTTTTAAAAATTTGTCTTTTTATAGAAAATTAATCTTCCTGCTCGAAAATTCATCTTTTTGGTTGATAATTCTTTTTTCTTAATTAATTTTGTAGTGAAAATTTAACTATTCCATTTTTGATTGTGAACCTATCTTTTTAGTTCAAAATTAATGTATTTTGTTTAAAATTTATCTTTTTTTTGTAGAAAATTAATCTTCTTGATTGTAAATTCAACTACTTGGTTGAAAGTTCAACTACTTAGTTAGAATTTTTTTGGTTGGAGGTTGAAAATTTAACAATTTTTTTCAACTCGTTTTTTTATGAAGAATTAATTTTTTAAATTTGAATTGAACTATTCTATTTTTTGTTGAAAAATAATTTTTTTTGATAAAAATTGAACTATTTGTTTCAAGATTCAACTATTTTGTTAAAAATGTATCTTTTTTTACCTGAATTCGGCTGTTTCTGATTTTAAATTAAAATTTGTAGAAAATTCAATAATATTATTATTAACTTTGGTCTATAATCAAAAATGACCAATTATCGATTGGAATATAAATGCTCCTGCAAACGATAATTCCGCACGAAGAAAACAAATCAGAACATTCGTGACAATCTTGAAAAAAAAATTATTGCAGACATACTTTCTATAAAATATTATCCGTTAAATACTGATTACCGAATGAAGTCTATATGCATAAGAAAAATCATATTTACAGTAAAGATAAAGTGTCTTTTGAAAAAGTCAGTACAGATTACGTTCTATAAGCAGAATAATTTTTATAAACTCTTGCAATAAAAAATAAAGAATTGCTGTTATATCTTGATTTATGTGAATTTTCAAGATTCTAAAAATTATCCGACCATAAAAATATAAATCATTTAACTTCAAGTCAGGCCTAACGAGCATTCCGTACTTCCGGTTTTGAATGCCTTTCAGACATTCCTTTTTTATCCTTCTTGAAAATAACTTAAGTTTAAAAGCATTTTATTTTATCGCTCCTTAGATTGACTGCTAAATGACTTGTTACTTCTGCAGTAAAAATAATTACAAATTAATATTTTTCCTGACATTTCCAGTATCTACGCAACACAAAGTTTTCCTTTTTCTAGAAAATCCAGAGACGTTCATTTTAGTTATTATTGTGAATAAAAATATTAACACCATCTTTAGTAAATTATCCATTATTATATTATTAATAATCTTTTATATTCATGTAGTTTAATGTTTAATATTTTCCTTCTAATATTTTGTTGTCCAGATATTTTGACTAGCCTTTTCGACTAGCCTTTTTAACTAGCCTTTTTAACTAGCCTTTTTAACTAGCCTTTTTAACTAGCCTTGTCTACTAGCCTTTTTGAAAAGCCTGTTCGACTAGTCTTCTTAACTAGCCTTCTCAAATATCCTTTTCGACTAGCCTTTCCGACTAGCCTTTTCACTAGCCTTTCTGATTAGCCTTTTTGATTAGCCTTTTAAATAGCCTTTTCGACTAGCCTTTTTGACTAGCCTTTTCGACTAACCTTTTCGACTAGCCTTTTTAACTAGCCTTCTCAACTGACCTTTCTGACTAGCCTTTTCGATTAGCCTTTTAAATAGCCTTTTCGACTAGCCTTTCTGACTAGCCTTTTCGACTAACCTTTTCGACTAGCCTTTTTAACTAGCCTTCTCAACTAGCCTTTCTGACTAGCCTTTTCGATTAGCCTTTTAAATAGCCTTTTCGACTAGCCTTTTTGACTAGCCTTTCCGACTAACCTTTTCGACTAGCCTTTTTAACTAGCCATCTCAACTAGCCTTTTTGACTAGCTTTTACGACTAGCCTTTTCAATTAGCTTTCTTGGCTAGCTCTTTTGGCTAGCCTTTTTGCCTAGCCTTTTTAACTAGCCTTTTCAACTAGCCTTTTCAACTAGCCTTTTCGACTAGCCTTTTCGACTAGCCTTGACCATCCAATAATTAATTCCGAAAAATTCTTATTTTGACATAAATTCAGAATTTATTATTAGCTCGCATAAATAATCTTAATGACATCTTAATGAGTTATTTGAACAAATCTTCTTGGATGCTTCGAGACAATTCAGGCCCGTTAATTATCGCATAATTTTTCTATACTGTTTTGGGAAAAATAATTCTTAACAAGTAAGATAATGCGTTATTGATACTAATCTGGAGGCTAGATAATAAATTAAGTCCTTTTCGTTCCTAAAGGTTCGATTCCAATTGAAGATTTTGATTTTGTTGGAAATTTTTTTTTTTTAAATTAATTTTTTAAACTGAAAATATAATTCTCTTATTTGTGGGTGAAAATTGATCTTTTTCTGTCGAAAACTCAAGTTTTTTTTTTTTAATTATTTTTTTTGATGAAAATTTAACTATTCCATTTTTGTTGTAAAATTTACCTTGTTTAGTTGAAAGTTCAACTAATTCCTTGAAAATAATGTATTTCGTTGACAATCGTTGTTTCTTGGTTGAAAATTTACTTCTTAATTGAAAATTTAACTATTCTATGAAGATTCATCAGTATTAGTAGAAAATCATTTTTGGTAGAAAATTAATCTTCTTGTTTGAAAATTCATTTCTTGAGTGGAAAATGTCACTATTTTGTTGAAAATACGTTTTTTTTATTCAAAAAATTAATTTTTCAACTGAAAATTTGACTATTCCAGTTGAAGATTCACCATTTTAGTTGAAAATTCATCACTTTGGTTAATTTTGTAAATTAAGGTTCATCAGTTCAGTTAAAGATTTAACTATTTTATTCGAAATACTTTCTTTTGCTCAAAATCAATTTTTTTAACTTGACAAATCGTCTTTTTCGGTAGAAAATCAATCTTTGTCGTTGAAAATGAGACTATGTGTTCAAATGTTCATCTATTTAGTTGAAAATTAAATAATTTTGTTGGGATTTTTTTTTTCAAGTTGAAAATTCTTCATTTTAGTTAAGAATTCATCTCTTTCATTTAAAATTGATCTATTTTGTTGAAAAATTGATGTTTCTTGGTTGAAAAATAATTTTAAACTCAAAATTGAAGTATTTCAGTTGAAAATTCATCCCTTCCGTTGGAAATTTAACTAGTTTTTAGGAAATTCGTTTTTTTGTTGTTGAAAAATTTAGCTATTTCAATTAAAGGTTTATAATTTTAGTTGAAAATTCATCACTTTGGCTAATTTTCCTGATCAAGGCTCATCAGTTCGGTTATAAATTAAACTATTTTGTAGAAAATTCTTCCTTTTTTTCAAAATTGATTTTTGTAACTGAAAATGTAACTTTTTATTTTGGTGTGAAAATTTATCTTTTTTCGTTGTACTTTTTTTTTGTCTGAAAATGAATTTTTGAACTGAAAATTTAATTATTCCATTTTCGATGGACAATTTATCCTTTTTAGTGAAAATTTAAGTACTTTTTTGACAGTTCATACATTTTGTTAATAATTCATCTTTTTCGGTAGAAAATTAATTTTCTTCGCAGAAAATTCAACTATTTGGTCAAATGTTCATCCATTTGTTTGGAAATTCGATAATTTTGTCAAAAAGTCATTTTTTGGGTTAAAGATTCTTCATCTTAGTTGAAAATTCATCTTTTTTATTAAAAATTTGACTAGTTTGTTAAAAATTCGTTGTTTGTAGTTGTTGAAAATTAAGGTTTTACCTGAAAATTTAACTATTCCAGTTGAAGATTCATTATTATAATGAAAAATTCATCCCTTCGGCTAATTGTTTTATCAAAGTTTATCAGTTTGGTTGTAAATTACTCTATTTTGTCGAAAATTCTTCCTTTTCTTTAAAATTAATTTTTTCAACTGGAAATGTAACTTTTACATTTTTGTGTAAAAATTGACTTTTTTTGTTGTAGTTTTCTTTGTCTGAAAATTAAATTTTCAACTGGAAATTCAGCTGTTTGAGGAGAAAATTAATTAATTATTCCAGTTGAAAATTAACCTCTTCAAAAAATCTCCACGAATCTAATAATAATATTATTATCTCGAAACTCGAATTTTTTCTACAATTTTTTATCAATCCTGCAAAAGTACAAAAAAACTACCTTAAAATCATCTAGATTCTTTTTTTAATAAATTATTGTCAGTTTTTCTAGGAATTTTGATACGAATTTTTCATTCAATCAAACCCTTTTAAATTGATTAAAAAACTTATAAATTTTGTGTTCAGAATCTTCAAAAATCTACATTGTGTATTAAATGGTTTGAAATCTTTACACGTTTTGAATTATTTGGGAATAATTTCAAAACTTCTAAATATATTTCAAATTTTCTCGATTATTTGTCAAATTAATAACTGTTTAATTGACATTTAATAATTTAAAAAGTTTGTTTCAACTCTTTTTAAATATTATCTTAAAATTAATTTTTCAAACTGAAAAATCATTTTAAATTTTCCCAGCAAAATTAAGAATTTATTTGTATTTTCAAGAGCTTCAAAATTTTATTTCAAAAACTTCAGGAATTTAAATTTAGCTTTTTATTTTTCAAAATATTTCCCAGTTTTAAATTAAGTTTGGATATTCTCAAAACTGGTAAATATCTCTTAAACTAACTCAATTTTTTTCCAAATTGATAATCGTTCAATTTGTTATTTATGCATCAAAATTCAATAATTGAACTTATATTTATTAAAAATTTGTTGAAAAAAATAAAACAAACAGAATTTTCAACAAAATGGTTCAATTTTCAACGGAATAGATGAATTTTTAAATAAAATAATAATTCTACAGCTGGGATAGTTTACATTTCAGTTAAAAAAATCAATTTGAAAAAATTCTTTTTTAACAAATACTGATCTTTTCAACCTAAAAGCATACTTTTGAACAACATTTATTAATTTTCAACAAAGCAGTTGAAAACTATATAGTTGAATATTCAACTAAAACAGATGGATTCCCACAATAAACAAAACAAAAAGGATTTTCAACAAAATGGTTAATTTTTTAACGGAACCGATGATTTTTTAAACAAAATAATGAATCCTAATCTAAGATAGTTTAAATTCCAGTTAAAAATTCAATTAAAAAAAAATTACGTTTAAACAAAATATTAAACTTTTTAACCCAAATGGATATTTTTTATCAAAGTTGATCAACTTTCAACGGAGAAGTTGAATTTTCAAATAAAAAAGTTTAATTTTGAATAATGTAGTTGACTTTTTAAGTTAAGAAGGTAAAATTTCCACTATTCCATTGAATTTTCAACTAAAAAAGATGGATTTCCACAAAAAAAAAATGAATTTTCAACTGAAGAGATGAATTTTTTATTAAAATAATGAATCCTAATCTGGACTAGTTTAAATTTCAGTTGAAAAATAAATTACATAAGTAAAAATTATTTTTCAACAAAATAGTGAAATTTTCAACCTAAAAGGATATTTTTCAACAAAATTCATTAATTTTCAACAAAGCAGTTGAATTTTTCACTAAAACAGTTCAATTTTCAACCATACAGTAAAATTTTCTACTAAGCGAGATAAATTTTTCACTAAACCGTTGAATTTTCAACTAAAAAACATAGATTTCCGCAAAAAACAAAACCAACAGAATTTTCAAAAATGATTCAATTTTCAACGGAACAGATGATTTTTTGAATAAAATAATGAATTTTAATCTGGGATAGCTTAAATTTCAGTTAAATAATCAATTAAAAAAATTATTTTTCAACAAAATAGATGAATTTTCAACGAAGAAGTTGAATTTTCAAATAAAAATGTTCAATTTTCAATCATATAGTTTAATTTTCAACTAAAAAAGATAGATTTAAAAAAAAACGAATTTTCAACTGAAGAGATGAATTTTTTAATAAAATCATGAATCCTAAACTGGGTTAGTTTGAATTTCAGTAAAATATTCAATAATACTCAGTTTAAAAAAAAATATTTTCCAACAAAATAGTGAACTTTTCAACCTAAAAGGTTACTCTTCAACAAAATTCATTAATTTTCAACGGAACAGATGATTTTTTAAATAAAATAATAAATTTTAATCTGGGCTAGTTTAAAATTCAGTTAATGAATCAATTTAAAAAAATTATTTTTCAAAAAGATAGTGAACTTTTCAAACTAAAAGGATACTTTTTAACAAAATTAATTCATTTTCAACAAAGCAGTTGAATTTTTAACTAAAAAAGTTCAATTTTCAACTATACAGTTGAATTTTCTACTGAACAAGAAAAATTGTCCACTATACCGTTGAATTTCCAACTCAAAAATATAGATTTCAGCGAAAAACAAAAAAAAAAACAGAATATTCAACAAAACGGTTTAATTTTCAACTGAGCAGATGATTTTTAAAATAAAATAATGAATTTTAATCTGGGATTGTTTAAATTTAAGTTAAGAAATCGATTAAAAAAAATATTGCTATTCAGCAAAATATTTAACTTTTTAACCTACAAGGATATTTTATAACAAAATTTAACAATTTTCCACTATTCCGTTGAATTTTCAACTAAAAAAGATAGATTTCTTGAAAAAAAAGAAATTTCAACCGAAGAGATGAATTTTTAATAAAATAATGAATCCTTATCTGGGCTAGTTGAAATTTCAGTTAAATAATCAATTAAAAGAATATTATTTTGCAACAAAATAGTGAACTTTTCAAACTAAAAGGATACTTTTCAACAAAAATAATTAATTTTTAACAAACTAGTTGAATTTTTAACTAAAAAAGATCAATTTTCAACCATACAGTTGAATTTTCCACTAAACAAGATAAATTTTCGACTACACCGTTGTATTTCCAACTGAAAGAGATTTCCACAAAAAACAAAATTTTCAACAAAATGGTTTAATTTTCAACGGAACAGATGAATTTTCAAATAAAATAATCAATCTACAAGTGGGATCGTTTAAATTTCAGTTAAAAAATCAATTTAAAGAAAATTATTTTGCAGCAAAATAGTAGATTTTTCAACCTAAAAGGATACTTCTTAACAAATTTGTTTATCTACTGAGGCTTTCAAATTGAAAAATTTGTATTTTTAACGTGAAAATCTGTAACTTGCTTAATATTAAACAGATTCAGAATCGTCCTGTAAAATCAATTATTGTTCAATTTTCAATAATGAAACTACAGTTCAATTGTTTGTAAAAATTTTTTGTTGTTGTAATTTTCTACAATAATTTACGTAAAATTGAAAGTGTTTTTATGAAGACCATCACCTACGTTAAAAATATGTACAATCCTGTATTCTTCTGTAATACATTGTCGATTTTTACAACAAAGTAAAAAGAATATCAATAAAAAGTTATAGAAATGTTTGAATTATAGAAACTCATACATTTTTGTTAATTTCTTTACTTTTTTACAAGAAAATACAAGACAAAAATAGCTATTTGTATTCAATTGTATTTTGTTGTTAAATTTTGTACATTTTTCTGCAAATAATTACAGTTATAGAAATTTTGTACTTTCTTGTAACAAAATTTTTTAGCAGGGTTCGTTGAAAATTCAACAATTGTCTTAAAAAAGTAATCCTTTTTGTTATTCCTCCTTGTTACGAAAACTTTTTAGTTCCTAAAGGTTCAATTAACCCAGGCGGAAATATTATATATAGCTTATATATAGTGTGAAGTATCATAAATAATATTCATTTGTTTTATTAATTTGTTGTATGAAACAAATGAGTATTATATATAATACTTCGCACTATATATAAACTATATATGGGCAATTGTCAAATTAAAGATAAACTTCAAGTCCCAGTAATATAACATTAACTTAGAAACTCGTGCTGATTTTTTTTTAAATTTAATAAACACTTATTATCCTTGTCTTCAAAATGGTCACTTTTTTTCATTTCTGTTCCTATTCACTTTAATTTAATCTAAGAACACCCGAAACGTCATTACCGTACGGCGTCCCAACCTAATACTTTGCACAAGGATAAACTGATTTTCTCCTGTTTTTTAGATAGTAACCTGAAAAACGCTTAACGTATCAAGTTTGTATACTTCACATGAACATAAATTTAATTTATGCACATTTTTAAGTCAAATAAATAATATTGTAAAAGCCTTGAAGTCTGTCCCTCAATTTTTGCTATTTCAGATGTCGTTACCGGACGCCTTTTTTCTAGCAAAATATTGTAGTTACAGTTGAGTAATAAATACAGAAATATTAGGCTTATCGTTTAATACAAGATTTTATAAAATTGAGCTTAAAATATTGACTCACTTTTTTGTGAATCCGATATTAAAACTGAAAAGTGCATTTTGACAACAAAAACGTCATTCCCGTACGTGCGTTAAAAACCATTTTCGGGGTGAAAAAAAAAATTAGGAAAACCATTCCGTTACTTGCTTGGTGGTGTTTTCATTCATAAGTAGGTGACTTTTTATAATTAAAATCTGTTATTTTTTTATAAACATTAAAAAAGGTTGAACTTTAACATTTTTCTCGAATCATTACCGTACGGTACAATAGAACAGTGTACGACTGATTATATGCGCGTGGGGATTCATTATTAGTTCTTATTTTCATAACGGCCCCTTTTGGATTTAAAATTTTCACATGTGATAAGATCGATTTCCGTTATGAAATATTCAATTCCTAATAATAATATGATTGCCACTGTAGGTGCTAAAATTTGCCTACAATTTGACAATTACCCATATAATATTTCCGCCTGGGAACAAATTGTTTATTCAGCCCCATTTCTTTCGAATTCTATTGCAAATTAATTTTTCCTTTATACCCCCTTATGAAATATTTGATGGTGAATAGGATAATTTATCTCATCTGAAGCCTAGCATTTGCTCTTATCAGGCTTCTGGCACTCCATCAATCATATTTCCAGAGGAGCTCAAGAAAGCATTAATTTTAAGAGGTCTCATTGTCTCCAGTACTTGTATAATGTATAGGTATAATGCAGTGCACGCGCACGCGTCTGAAATGATTGGAATGTAAAAGTACTTACAGTACTTATACCATCGAGACAATTCGAGGAGGCGGCACGTGTTATCGCTTCCAATTCACTCCTCTTGTTCTCTTAAGAGAACAAGAGGAGAGAAATTGTGATTCTTGAATCTGGAGAAAGATAGAGAAACATATATATGGGTATATATAGGAATGTGTGTTAAAATGTGTGCGTGTTTGTGTGTGTGTGTGTGTTTATGTGTGTGTGTGTGTATGCAGGAAAGTGAAACTATAAGTATTTCTAACTCTTGTCTTAGCAGACACAGTGGTTCCGTCCAATTGTGTCAGTGCTCTTAAGTCACGTCCGCACTGATAATACAACAAAATATCGAGAAATGTATTTTGAAACACGTGCTGCAGAAATATTTCTGAGAACAATATGAGAACCTCTTGAGAGGATTGAAAAGAATTTGTTATGGATGTTATATTTTTTTCGGATAAGAATTATTCCACAATTTGTATAAACCCGTGTGGGAAATCATCAATGATCTGAACATTTTCTAAGTGTCTCTAATATTTTGTTTTCTAGCCTTTTTGACTAGCTTTTTTGACTATCATTTTTGCGTAGCCTTTTTTAGTAGTCTTTTCCTGTCTCTTTCTAATATTTTGTTGTCCAGCCTTTTTGACTAGCCTTTTTGACTAGCCCTTTTGAGTAGCCTTTTCGACTAGCCTTTTTGACTAGCATGTTTGACTAGCCTTTTTGACTAGCCTTCTTGACTAGCCTTTTTGAATAGCCTTCTTGACTAGCCTTTTTGACAAGCCCTTTTGACTAGCCTTTTTGACTAGCCTTTTCGACTAGCCTTTTTAACTAGCCTTTGATGGAGCCCCATACTAGACCTTCTTTGCAGAGCCACATTAGCGGTCCGGAGGTCTATCCTGGCCCTAATAGTTCCTCAATAAATTTATCCCTGGGAAGATTTCTAGGGATTTTAAAAGATTTAAAATCCAAGGACTAAACTTTTCATTCAAAAGAATTTGTCATGGATGTTACATTTTTTTCGGAAAGGTATTCTTCCACAATTTGTATAAGCCCTTATAGAAATTAATCAATGACTACAACATTTTCTAAGTGTCCCTTTCTAATATTTTGTTGTCCAGCCATTTTGACTAGCCTTTTCGACTAGCCTTTTTGGCTAGTCTTTTTGACTAGCCTTTTCGACTAGCCTTTTTGACTATCCTTTTCGACTAGCCTTTTCGACTAGCCTTTTTGACTAGTCTTCTTGACTAGCCTTTTCGACTAGCCTTTTTGACCAGCCTTTTTGACTAGCCTTTTTGACAAGCCTTGTCGACTAGCCTTTTACTGAGCGCCATGATAGACCATCTTGACAGCGCCGCATTAGCCTTTAGGAGGTATATCCTGGCCCCTAATAGTTCCCCGATAATTTTATACACGGGAAAATTTCTAGATATTTTGAAAGATTCAAACTCCAATCTATGAACTGGATTTTATAATTAATAACAAAATCTTCACAAATTAATCTTAAATAACCTTTTTATACATAATTCATTTATTATTGCTCTCATGGAGGATAAAAACTGAATATTATTTATCTAAAGATATGTATATAGTATCAAAATAAATATTTTGCAACAGTTTCATTTATTCTATAAAAATTTTATCCGAAATAAAAATAAACTATTTGTTCAACCTAACCAATTTTTTCAAAAATTTCAGGAAACTTTTCTTCTTCCACACGGTTAAAATATCAATAAAAAATCAGTCAGATTTTCCTTATTTTTCGAATACATTTTCTATTCTTAACCACTGAAATCAAAAAAAGAAAAACGTAGCAAAGAAGATTTTATTTTTTATCTCAATATTCTACATGCTTTAATTTATGCCATCCCCGAAAAAAATCAGACTAAAATAAAAGCTCCCCGCAAAGGGGTCTATTGAAGCAAATTTTTCTAATTTTTTTTTTTTAACTACTGATATCAAAAATAGAAAACTACAATATAGCAGATTAAATTTTTTAAACTAATTCTACGTGCCAATATATTCAATTTAATTAATTCCCGAAGAAAATTGGAATGAAGAAAAAGCTTCCAGCATAGGGATCTAATTAACCAAATTTTCCTAATTTTATTCATTTATTTTTAACCATTTATATAAAAAAAGAAAAATAGAACATATAAA